>VWZT01003571.1:164580-183141 GCA_013397055.1 Pachycephala philippinensis | reverse complement strand
TTTTTTTTTTTTTGGTGTGTGGAGTAGGATGGTAGGCATTTTAAATGTGGAAGCTTTTCAAAGGTTGAGATTTGGCAGAGTTTTCTCTGTATGCATTTTGAGATGGCTTTAATTCCATCTCACACATTTCAAGATCCAGGTGCTTCAGAACTTAGCCTGCCCAATTGATAACTTATAAATTACAAAGCGATTCCTGAGGGGGTAGCAAACTCATAATAAAATAATTTAAAAAGTAGGGCCAGAATCTAATGAGCCCATTCTTCAGTATGATTTTGTTCAAGTTTTGTGAGGGAGTCTTTCATTATACATTCAACTTTGATGATAATTTGTAGTGATTGCTCAATATTAACACTTCCTTCTGCTATCAGACAGAACATACTTAGAGAAAACTTCTTAACATATCCATATAGTCTTTCGTTCATGTTCAGTGTCACTGAAGCCAATTCCCAATGCATATATTTAGTAATTATGTTTAACATGGAACCATGCGAACAGATTAGTGACTCCTTACCGGAATTAAAATAACAGCAGAGAAGCAAAAATAGAAGTATAGATTTATTAGAGAAGTTATCTAAAATACAATATTATTTTCCTTTTTAAATTAGAACATATATTATTTCAATGAAAAGATATTTTGTATTATTTCTATGGTAATAACTTTTAAAGAAAACATTTAATTTAGAACATTTTTAATTAAAAAACCCAACACTACCATTAAGACATAACTAAGGTTGTTGACAGCATGGGTAAAAATGTAAAACAGTCTCAAAAATATATACATGTCAGTTTCTTAAAATCTAAGAACTCTAATTCTAAATATTCATTTTGCTTAACTTTCTCAAAATACTTTTTTTTCCCTAAATAATAGCTAGATTCTGTATTCCTGTGCTTCTTACAAAGCTTCAAGTTATCGTTAGTTACGTGTACTATCACACCAGTGGATGAGGTTTCTTAAAATGGCTTATTTTGCTACCACCATATCCTCTCCCAAGTAGCCAACATACTGTNCCCTGCCTCCCCCAACCCCACACCTTAAGAACCCCTTCCCGTTTGGCCAAGAGCCTTTCACATTTCATTAGCTGGCATTTCGGACGCAGAGCAAAAGAAAGAATGGATCTGGGAGACAAGAAGTTGCCTGGGCACACATGGCAAAGTTTGATTTGGGCTTAGCAAAAGGGGCTCCTCACAAACACAGCAATTCCTAACTCTCTCAGCACTGAGGTTACTGGAAGGAGGCTCTGACTTCTCTGCTCTTCAAAGGCTGACACGGGCGCCAGTTGTCCACCATATGGCACACGGGCTCATTCTCAGCATTGAAGCAAAGGCCACGGAGTTTGCACATCTGTGGAGAAAGGCAAAAATATCCTCAAATGCGTCCTGTCATTTCAGCAGGGCTTTTTGAAACTACACATCTTGGGCCTGAACCAGAGCTCCAACTCAAAGTTTTGCCAGCACTAGTAGTCTAGAGATGGCATCAGCAGCCACGTGTCTGCATTTCATCCACACCATTTCCTGCCTCGACACAGGCTCTCCTGTCCACAAAATATCCTTGCAAGAACAACTATGAGAGCACAGAAAACAAGGACATAGGCACACATTTTCTGAACTCCACAAGCAAAGAGTTGTTTGTCCTTGATCCAGATCTGAATTAAAATCCTTTCAGAATCCTCTGCAAATTGTACAGTTTTGGCTCTTTTTAAGTCCACTTGAAATAATAATAATTTAAAAAGGCCTTACTGTTAGGTCAAAATAAAGCTGTTGAATAAATTCAAGTTATCCTGATTTTCAAATGCTGTGAGAGGGGAAAACTGCTTCATATCAATAGGACCATACTGTATAGTTGTGGTACTTGTTCCTAAAGTACAATTGGTGTTTGCACAATCTGATGTAACAAAAGCACCTTTACACCTAAATAGGCATCTTCAAAACTCTTAAGAAGACTGTGCCAAAATAATAACCCACCCCAAATATGATCTCACACAGACAGGTGAAAGTGCTGATAAATGTATGTAGGTGGGACACAGGATTTCCTACAAGTCAGGTTGTAGACCAGTTTTTCCTCATTCAAGGAAAAATGCCCTCAGCAGTGACCTATCTCCCCTGGACTTTACCTTCAGGACCAACCAGAACAAAGTTCAGAGCTCAACCTCTGCCAGGAACTGCTGTGTCACTAGAACAAAAGATAACAGGCTTGCTACACCCTGCTGTTATATCCAGCTTCTCTCTATCTTTGGAAAACCTATCCATCTTAAACCTTGCATCAGTACTCTGATATATGGTTTCTTGTTTTCATCCGTTTAGGAAAGAAAAGGCAAACTGCCAGACAGTGTGGAAATGTTGATGGTAATAGGGAGGGATGAGTGGGGGAGAAACTAGTGGTGTCTTTTACCACTTGTAGGTGGTTGAAGTAGGTATAGTAGAAAAAACCCACTATTTTGGTGAGTGTGCTCCTGCCTTATAATAAAACTGTATTTGCAAACTTTGAATTATCAACAGCAATAGGAGTAGTCTGAAGTAAGTAAATAGTGTCAACATTAATGCTCCTTTGCAGTTTACTAATGGCAATCAATCACTGCTATAGTTATTACTTCCAATAGTTCTTCCTCATCACATATTCTATCTTTTATTATTTTAAGTTCCACAACAGCTCAGTTGCATTTTCTTTCATATCAGCTGAACAAACCCCCTAGAATTAGGTGCAGATTGTTAGCAGCTCTGTCATCAATAACAGACTTAAGAATTTGAAGGTTAAACTAAAGCCCTTGAGGGCTAGTTTGTATTTATAGGCTCTAGATTCTATTTATATCTCTCAAGCACACAGATCTGAACCCAAGAATGGAAACTTGCCTATACGTAATTTCATTAATGGATGGCACAGAAAGCAGGGCCAAGAGTGATTTAATCTGCACAAGCTTCTTCCTACTAGGAGGACTATCCTTCTCAGGCTGGTCAACAGAGTATTTTCTTAGGCAGCAGATCTCTGGAATCTGCAAGTTTTGCCTCTTCCGAACAATGGGAGCTTTGTTAGCATCATCACAATTCTGCGTAGGATTTCCCAGTCTGTTCTGTGACAAACAGAACTTGCAAAAAGAGCTCTGTGTCCTGGCAATGTTGGAAAATCAATGGACCAACTACAGCTCTACATGTGAGACTGTGGATGCACACATGCTCCCCAGGTGCTTGGTAAACCTGGCCTTTTCAGGGCAAGTACACCCAGAGAGGTGACTGCGTGTACAGCGAACCTGCTGATGCTCACAATACATGCTAGACTAACTCTGCATGTACAAATGGTCCTTTCATGCATGCCTCAATTTTCCGCATTTTTACCACATGACAGCTCTAACCATGTATCCGGAAAATATCTGATACGATTTTTTAAACTTCCCTCCCCTATCTTCCCTGGAGTGTCCAAATAGAGGACAGCTTTACATTCTACAACAAACTCGACATCCACAGGCAGAAGCAGAGTCCTGTCAGAAGCGGATCACCACTTCAGATGGGTATTTTTGACACGTGACGCTAATGCTGATACCCTGCACAGCTCTGCAGTAACACTGCCACTTCATAGATCACCTGGTGGGCTGAACTGAAGCCATCGGTGTAACTCCAGTACACATCAACTGGCACCATCCTTTAGAAACCTACCTGCTCAGGGCTCACATTGATGGGCTCCTTCAGAACGTGCCAGATCACACATTCAAGCAGTGGTGGAGTGGTCAGCGAGCCAGGGTATGTCCAGTAGTCTCTGCATGCAGGAAGGAGTCCAGTGGGGTCAAAATTTGTGAAGGAAGCTTGCTTTCCCTACAATAAAGTAAGCAGATGGGCTGATGTCAGGGAGAGACGACATACACACGCTGGGACTGCAGTAGTGAAGTCTCCTAGGAAAGCTCCGTGTTTGGAGGAAGCTTGAATGGAAGTTTGAATGGAATTTGGCATCAAGTGTTGCATGCCAACTACAGTACATTTGGGATTAAATACTCTCAGCAATATATTTCTTACAAGATTTTCAAGATACTGTTTCTCACATCAAATGCCGCATTTATGTTCCTTGGTCTTAGAGATACGATTTGACCTTGCTTGAAAAACAGTGAGATTTCAGACGCCACACACACTGATTGCACTGGAAACACAGAACCTCTGAGACCTGTAGGAGAGTCCATTGCAGTAAACAGCAATATCCATTTACCTCAAAGGGAGCCTGATGAACAAGATGACAGCGTAGTATCATTTTTTACCTTTCGTGTCCACATTTCTCATTGGTACAGGCCTTTACTGTACGTTCACTATGAAGGTACCTAAATACTCACTACGTACTTCTTGTTTCTCATTACTCAGCGCACTAAGATCACACACACACCGCACTCACTATCTAAAATACAGAAAGCCTTTTATTACTGTAACTTATATATCCTGATCAAACTGTTTATCTGAAATCTCTCTAGAAATAGCCAAGAGAAGCATGCCCTGTTGGAAAAAGAAAATTTAGGCCACAGATGCGCAAATGAGGGGAAATGCCTTTTCCATCTGTTACCACTGACTAGAAGGGGAACCTAGGAAAGTAGCTTAGATCAGGAAGATGAATCCTACCCTATAGGTTTAAATACAATTAAAAGACAGAGAAATATAGTCACAAAGATAGGAAATGATCACCGTTTCTAGTACTCCATGCTGTCTACCTCAACTTCATTCCAACCTGTTTTGCTTTTAGGATTATAGGAGCACCTGCGCTGATGGCAGGAAGGTTTGTTTTACTTTCATACATGCAGCATATTACCTTGGTTTGAATGGAGCTCAGAGCATCCACAACCTTCTGCATCTCGGGCTTGGCATTTCCCACCTGTAACACAAGCCATATGAAAATAAAAATCACCAGGCATTCTCATGACATCTTTAGTTTTCTGTTACAGTTCTCAAGGAAACTTTTTTCCAGCCACATTTCATTACATAATAGGAGTACTACAGCATAAGTGACTAAAACAGTCTCTGTAAAATCATGCCAGTTGACAGTGAGCACAAATGGGTCAGCCAAGGACATTGGACAGAATAAAGCTATTTTCATTTACAGTGTGTGAATTTATTTTTGGACCTAAGCTGTTCTTCTTTTATGGAAGTCACCCTGCTAATAAAATAGTCACCCTCAGTGAGGCCAGGATGGAGTACTACGTACTGCTGGAGCACAGCACCTCCTCCAGCTAGATGGGAAGGCAATTCAACTAAGACAAAACACTCTGGCCATTTAACAATGACAAAAAAAAGGAAAATAGGTGTTATTGAGGCTGGTCACACTGCAGATTCATACACACATAACTTGGTCAGTTATGCACATCACCTTTCACTTGTAAGAGTTATGGTAGCATTACTGTCTTGATGAAGGCAAGAATACTGCTACAGGGCTGCCACAGTGATGGATGGCAGTCATAGTCCATGGCTAGTACACAACTTTTATAGGTAAAGGAAGGTAAGAATTTGGAGCACCACCTAATTTGCTATGGTTTTAGGCAGTATAACACAATGCTGCCTTATTCTCTATTTTCTGCTCTTAGGTTCCCCCTGGCAACACAATGAACATGCTGGACAAATAATAGAAAAGAAAAAATTTAACAAACCTTCATGAAGATGCCCACCACAGCTAAACCATCAGGATGCTTCACAGCTTCAGCAAATTTACCATATTTTACATTCCAGTGAACAATATGGAGCTAGGAGCAAGAAAACAAGAAGCACTGTGAAGATGGTATTCCATTCAGAATACTTCACAAATGAAGATGCAGGGAAGTAATTTATTAAGAGCAAGATGGTGTTTTACTGCTGAGGTTTGAAAGCTTTTGTGTACAATTAAGAATTTGTTGAATTATTTATCTACGTTAAAGTTTCATTTCTTCAAAGAGATTTCTGTAATGTATTTTATTTTGCTTCTCACTCCTATTTCCAGATGAGTTTGAAAGGCAAGCTGTGGCTGTATCATTCTGCTTTTCATCTGGTGAAATTCCTGTTATCTTCAGCATAAGTTTTTCCTACATACAGCCTGCAGGATTCTGATGTAGTATTTTAATGCTATATATCCTGGAGTTCTTACCACACTGATATACATTGTCAGTGTCAAAAGAAGCAGACAAGACACATTAACTACAGATTTGACTCACAATTTGAAAGGTTTTTTTTTTAAAAAAAAACCAGTCCTGTCCTTTTCTGGAAAGACTTGGAAAGGAATATCAAATGAATCTCCAGGTCATGTTAACCAGGATGTTACTTTCTTTTTAATTTCCAAGTTATTTCTAATTTAAGTCCATCAGGCTGTTTCCCCACATCTGCAAGTCAAGCTGAACAAGTAATTATGGTACTGTGTAAGACAGAAGGCAAGTTTCTCAGATAAAATAAAAGCTACTTCTATCTCATGAAAAAGCAGCAGAGCCAATGAATTTGTGGGGCTATTTCTTTTATCTGTCAATGCAAATCAGAGGTATGTCCAGCAAACATGTATTTATGAATATATTTTAGAAGTCTGTCACAGCAGCCAGAGGTAGATTTCTAAACAGGGGACAAGGAAAGGTGGGATGCAAGGCACTAAAGTCACTCAGTTTCTGTAATCAGATTGTAATATGGAGTCTTAAGTGGTCCGAGGGACATCTGGAGTCTCAGGGGTATCATAAAGAGTGCCTGTAAGATCTCATTTTGCTGTCTGCCCTCTTCTTAGCTCCCCTTGATTCTTTGCTACCAAAATATGAAAATATCTGCCCCAAAATTATTCTGCTGCTTTTTTAAATACCTGTAATGTTAAAAATTGAAGCCAGGAAGAGGGGGTGTATATGTACAGAGGTGCTGCAATTCTATTTCTTCATAATTTCCAAGAGGCACCGAGCAAGCAGGGAAAAAACAGGTATTAATGCAGGGTTTTCTGCTTCTTTTTGACATGAAGTAGGTGAGAAAAGTATTGCAATTCTAATCTCTCTTCTTGCAAGGAGTATGTTCTAAGGTGGCATCATACCAAAATCTTCTATGGTAACCTCCTCCTATGAAGATCTGTAGAGAAGGTGCTACTGTGGTGGAATACTTTAAAAAACCCCACCTCATTATACAAAGAAGACTGGATAAAGTAAAGCATGTCCTACCTCTGCATCATACTTCACACCATCCACAGTGTGCTCAGACCCCTGGCCATCACAGGATCCCCAGTGAATGTGGAACTGCACCAGCCTGTAGGGTCCATCCAGCGCTCCTCCTTGCAGCACTGCAAAGCAAAGAGCCTTTATTAACAACTCCCGTAACTTTTGTTATCAAGCCTCCCTTCAAACTGAAACAGCTATCTCAAGTCTTCCATGTGATCTACAGTTCATTGCATGCTGCCATGCTACTCCAGATCATCCTCAATGATACATTACTGCAATACACAAAAATCAATAATAAATGCATAAAAACATAAGTGACTTTACAGTGAGCATCTCATCAGCAATTTAACAGGCATGCTAGTATTACAAGTGATGAGGGAAGATGTAACTTTTCTGTCACCAAATAGATAAAAAAGCCCTTTGTAAGAGGCCCACATAGAATTATTCTGAGGAAGTACATTTGAAGACCGAATCATCTTCCATGTACTAATGTACTGTCCTTTCATTTTAGACACTTCATCCATTTAGGCCTTAATCCTGCAAATCCTGTGGCAGATTGGATTGAGTGAAATGTTTTTGGTTCCAAATTAAACCTGAACACCTGTTAGCCATGGGTTTCAGCAAGGTAAAGCACCAGGCACAGGACAAGACAGTGCAGAGATGTGAATTCAAATCTCTTGTCCTTCCCATTGTGGTAAAAATGGCAATGCCTACATGGGCAGATTTTTTAAAACATGGATTGGAAACGAGTTGTTTATTTATGCTCTCCATTATCTGGCATTACTCATGCTATGGGACTGCTCTAAGTGAAGTGCCCAGCCACACTTTGAATTATACAAGAGCAAGCTCCCTTATTCTGTTTGTTAGTTTTACCCTTCTACTCAAACTGTGACCAATCACCATTATGATACGCAGGATCAAGCCTTACCATTGCAAAATGCTCAGGGCACAGACAATGTCTCCTCCAGTGCAGCATAAAGCACAGAATAATAACAAATAGTTCTATAAATAGAGCTATTTATCTAAGTTATCAGAGCAAGGTTTCACACTAGTCTATGGTGTGGTTGGGGATTTTTTTCCTTAATTTTTTTCCCCCTGAGCATTTAAAATCCAAATTCAAAATTAAATCTTTAAGTTGTTAATATTTAACAATTTAAATACAAAAATTTAAAGTGTTAGATATTTTAAGAGACCAATTTCTCTCTATAAATATATATATATAATAAAGTGACAGAAGAGTGTTGATATCAGGTATTACATGTAAGTGTGCTCTGTGTATGTGCCACAAAATGATTCTGTGGAGTAAAGATGCTTTCCTCTCAGTCTGCAATTAGTCTAGACACTAGCACAATACGTGCATGTGTGAAAACACATCAAATGCTGATTGGAAAAGGTGGCTGCATGTTCAGGTTTGAAAAAGTCCTGTTATATACAAGCATGGACAACACCAGCCATGGATATAAACAATAAGGTGAGAAGGATTTCACTAAAAATTTGCAATACATGAAAATGAAATAAGATTTCTTAAAAATACATTCATTTCCACCAGTGCTCCCTACGCATGCAAAATTTGGTTTCAGTGGACAAATCCTGCATTTGCCTGGGGCTCCTTTGGTAAATATATTTAGAAGTCTCCCAACATGTATTTTTATTTGAAAAACATGAATATATGTTCCACTGCAACCTTTGTAATCTCCAATAGCGTAGCCAACAGACCAGGACTTGCCCTACCTACTTCCAAGCTATGTGATCCAAAGAAGAATGGCTACTTAAAGCAATCAAATAGGAACATATCTTATTCTACTTTAACATTTCTGCATGTGCTAGTTGCCTTACTAGCATAACTGTTTCAAGCACAAGACTACAAATCTGAGTACTTTCTTCAGAATGGCAGCTGTAAATGGGTATTAGTTCCTTTTAGAAATGAAGCAATTGGTTGCTGTGTCTTTACAGATGCAAAATCATTTAATCCATACAATATCGTGTTTCATTTTAAGATGATGCAATGGAGTTGCAATGTTTCAGTTTCAGTTCCTTTAGCTTATGGTCTTGCTGATCGTTGCAGATACAAATGGACTGAGGTTCCACCACTCCTTCACCTCAGAAAGCACTAGCACAGCACAGGTTAATCTGCTATTATTAATCAATGGAAA
This sequence comes from Pachycephala philippinensis, assembly GCA_013397055.1. Taxonomy (NCBI): domain Eukaryota; kingdom Metazoa; phylum Chordata; class Aves; order Passeriformes; genus Pachycephala; species Pachycephala philippinensis. The sequence continues at coordinate 173,882 of VWZT01003571.1, read as the reverse complement.
GCATGCTGAAAAGCAGAACCATGCAACGTTCTTGAATTCATTGGCAGTGTTATTTCTCTACACAAAGTTTGCTATAGTCTCAAAAACCCAAAAGATGCAGAAAAATCTCTTTGCAGTTTTTGCTTACTTTTCTCATTCTGTGGTTCTCAAATCCAGCACTAGCTTATTTTGACTCACAGCAGAGCATTCAAAGAAAGTAATAATTAGATTAGTGTGAATGAATACAAATTCAGCAGGCTTAATTACAGAACAGCCTTCTTGTTCTAGCCTATGTTAAGCAGTTATTTTATTTTTAATACTTCTCAGCCTTTCCAAAGCAGTAAAATTTAAAACTAAACCTAAAAGGCAAAATAGAAATGATAGAACTGCTTTTTTCTTCAGAACAAGCTTTTTAAACCATAAATAAATGCTACCAGCTTTTGCAACATAAAAGTTCACAGATAATCAGAACAACATTCACACCAGCAACTTCCCTGTCTTTGTTCCATGTGACAGGAATATCAGCTCGAGGCTACACTGAAAAGAAGTCCAACCTTTCAATCCCCTTTTTAAAAACGATGGGGAAATTCTGATCCGTATCTGAGCACTTCATCATTAGCTCCCTTACTTTTGAAATTAGTATTAGTGAAAACCATCCTGAAAATACGTATGTAGCTGTGATCCCTTCTGTTTTACAGCACAGCTTCAGATGCAATGCTGTCTGAAGACAGCACAAGATGAGCTGAAAAAAAGTTCTTTTCTCACAGATTTCATCTACTCAAGACAGTTTACATCATAACCTGGTCTTGTGTTACAGCCCAAGAGGTGACAGCTTGCAATGCCCTTTTTTCTTTTCCGCTATTAGACGCATTAGACAAATTCGGAGCTACTTTCTTTAGATTAAGAAATGGTAACTTTTTTCCATTACCATTCTATCTTCTACCCTTTACTGGGAAAGTTATACTAGTAACATCCAGTAATTATATTTCACTGTTAAATGATCTCGTAACATGGTCTAAATTAGGTGAATGTAAGCATTAGCAGCACTAATTCAGAAAGTCAAATAACCACACAAACTCTTCCATTTATGTGACTTATACCAACTGTGGGATTTCTTGGATACAGAAGGTGAGGTTGATTTGACTCCACTACACTTTCTTGGGATATGTGAAAACACACAGAAATCAAAGGGCATTTTGCTGCATCTGGTACAGCTGTTTACTGAGGCTACACACCTTCACTCTTCTATTTAAAGGCAAGTCAGTGGGCAGTTATCCTTCCAATATAAAACAGAACAGCCTTGTAAAAAATACTGTGGACCACTTCATACCTTTCTTCAGAAAGTGGCAGCATCCACATCTAAATTTTTGCAGGAATACTGTAGGAATTACTGCTATTTAGTTAACTCCTACAGGATGTTCTCTCTACACAGAGCAAAAGACTAATAAATCTCATCAAGCCAATAAACATGTCAAAAGAATAATCAAAATGGAGGAATTACAAGATTGTTTAATGAGTTAGATTGAATTCCTTCCTGTCACACAAATTAGTGTGACAAGAAAAAATACTACTGTAAAGTTTGTTAATCTGAGAAAATGCAGAATGAGAAAATGTTCTTCAAATGACAATCACTGACAACAAAACTCCTTCCAGTAGCTGAAATAATGGGTCCACTAGAGCACAGTAGATGTCCAAAGCTCCAAACTTGGAAAATTAATTCTAATTGAGATTCCACCAAACAAAAACCCAGCAGCAGGACATTTCAAGCATCTACCCTTGAGAACAGCCCTCTTGCACACATTGCTTTAGCACAAAGAAAAACATGATTTTTATCAGCCTACAGTAGATGTGCACATGAAAATACCATTCTAGGTATATGTTTATGTAAACATATGCATAGTACATACATTAATGTTAATATTTTGTAAACTGTTGTGTATACACAGACATCTGTACAATGGAAAACAGGACTTGAAGAGACAAAGCAGATGAAGCATTACTTGAGGAACGGAAAAAAACAACTTGAGCACCATGTACTATTAATGACATGAAAAAGGCTCTTATGAGGATGCTCAGGAATTAGCCTTGTGTTCTTATGCAAGGATGGGCTTTCCCATCTGACAGACTAGAGTTCAGTTAGGGTGAGCTGTCACTTCTATGAAACGTGAACTACAAAGAGTCACATTTTGTGAGACGTTTCCTTCTTTATGTTATCTCTTTCAGACATTCCTCCTAGGACGTTGTATCATGACAAGCAAGAAAAGCAAGACAGCATTGAAGCATCTGACTGTAGGGCTCATATTTGCAGAAAACATCTGTAGTTGGTTTCACTGTGAGGAAAAAAAATTGGTATACAATGAGGGAAAAAAAAACCAAAACAAACCTACTTCTGACCTTGCTGGAAGTTTAGCCTGATAAGGCTACAAGGATGTTCCACAGAGATAGACCAGAATGAAACAGCTGCCAAAATACAGCAAGTCTGAAGATGTGTGTATCTGCAGCAGGTCAGTGGTTCCAAATCACCTCAGTTGAACTATTTCATCCAGACTGGGCAGCAGCCAGAAAGACTCTGACCCGCTTCAGGATACAAAGTCATTTAGGTTCTTTACATTCCTCCAACTCCCTGGGACAAGTAGAGCTTATATCTCATGTAGTCTCTTAAACAGATATTCTCTGAGGATCGTAAGATGCTGTACTGAGTATCTGACCAGCCTTCGGCCCTCACATTTCACACTATATAGGCTGACAACAATTTAGGAACCAAGCTGAAATCATTAAAATTCTCTTGAAAGTAACAATTGGTTTAATTTCTGATAGTAATACTTAAATACTAATCCAGTGGCTGCTTACTGTACTGAAAATTGTGCATTGGACAGTATTCATACTACAGTGAGATCTAATGAAGGACTAACAAACTCAAGGTGTAAGCATTGCCTCTAAACATGCAGCAGTCCCTCATGCCTGTCAGTAAATAAACAAATTATCAGCTGGGAAGAGTGGTAATCGTGACATCTGGCACACAGCTTCATTACATCTGAAAAATAAACTTTTCCAAGTGGCCCCAGCTGATAACAGCTGACTAGTTTCTCCTGGTTTTGCATTAAAAGCGCCTCTAGAGGACGGATTTGGCAAAAGCGAAGGAAGTTTCCATGATTCCTAAATGCATAATCCAGGTCAAATTTCTGCTCAAAAGTTGCATGTCCACATAAAAACAAAAAAGCAAACAAACAGCCCCCACCAACAAACAAAACACACAAATAAAGAAAACCCCCAAACACAAAAAAAACCAACCAACCCCACCCCAGTGTAAATGAAGAAGGGCACTTCTGTATTCTGTAAAGAAACGAAGACCTGAAACATGCAGGACTGATCTCAAGCCTTCTCATCTTCCTTTCCAGTTCCTGGAAATACTGGAGCTATTCAAGTCACTTGTTTACACTGACTTTGCAGCTTCTGGTGATCCCAGTTCACAGGAAAAATGACTTAAAGATCACATGCCCTTGAAACCTCTGACTTTTTAGCCATGCCATGCACATTACTTGTGACATAAGCAGGTGTCTGAACACAGTCCCCTAAACCTATAATCAATCAGTTCTCTGATTTCCGATCCCAAAGGATCAACACATTCATTGCTTAAGCTATACTGCACTGTGGACCTTCAATCCATGACCCTATACTGATGACATGCAATATTATTCTGGCATGGCTAATATTATATCTCTGGATCTGGGAAGCCTAAAAATAGACCAGTAGCAGTGACTTTGATTAAGAGTTGTGTCTTAAAGACAGCAGACCTGCATGCTTCCTCTTCCATTTGCCAGCTGAGGTGGCAGTGCAAGAAAAGAGCAACAGTGGCACTACTTTCAAAGAAAATCACTGCCAACTGAGCAGTGCTAATGCCCTGGCTCTTCAATAACCACTGTAACAAAACAGATTAGTTTATTTACAGTGAGTCATAATTCAAGACAGCTGAAGTGTACACATTAATATTTACAATTATAAAAAGAATCAGGTAATATATTGGATTACAACCACTGAAAGACTCTCAAGGGGAGCTAGGAACAAGGCGAATACAGTATTTCCATTTTCATGGTCTTCTCATAATTTTTAAGTTCTACTATGATTTAATATTTGAAAAAATGTCAGATTTACTTGGGACACTGATTTGAATTTCAATATTCTCTCTAGCTCAGCAGCAAGGAGAAGGAAACAATTAAGAGACTTACCCACAAGCATAAATTATAAGCATGTTTTGTAACGTCTCTAGAGTTTTACACTATAGTTGCAATTCACTTCTGTCAGGTTCTACAGCTAAAATATGATATTTTAACATTCTTGTTACAGAATAAATTCATGGCTGATTGACTTCTTTCTTTTATAAGCTCATCAAACATTTGATCAGAAAATACAGAATACATGGTCTACTGTTGTGAACATGTCTCATTTGAATTTCAGAATTTAGATAAATTCTCAAACATTTTCTGGGAAAACTCACACAGAACACATTCTTAAGCATGTTACAAAATCTTTCAGGCTCTTTGAGCAAAGTCACATCCTGTGGTTTTAGGGCTCTGAGAAGTTGCTATTTACTTCTGTCTTATTTTAAAACGAGGGAAATGATATGCAAGCCCTTACAGAAGACTAGAATATGCAATGTTTAATATGATAAAAGAAGTACCCTTAATGAGACTCCTTTGCTATAAAATTCCTAGATTATAGTAACACACATTTTTTAAGAATTATCTTCACCACTTGCTTCACTCATACATGTAAGGTCTGGTCCCATCACAAGAGTGGATGAACCTGAATTCAAAGTCTTATTCCTAGTGACACTTTTATCATAATGAATTTTTGCTGTCAAAGTTCAGAAGAAATTTTAAAAACTAGAGAATTTTAAAGATGAATGCCTATAAATACTTTACCTTCCACTACTCTTAAAAAAGACAGTGGGCATGAAAATTAAGAAAGCAACTGTAAGAACTGAAAGAGAAGACTAAGGAACAACTGAAAGGGGAAGTTCACAGTTCAGTTTCTACATACAACCCCAAGAAAGCATTCCAAAAGGCTCCAAGGATATAACATAGAAAATACTATTTTATATAAAGGAAAAACATGGAAGTTTTCCAAACAAAAAATGTTCATAAACATGGCAAAGCTGGTTTGTGAATATCCTTTCCCATACACCATTTTCTACCAACTTGTAACTGTGAAATATGAAGCGGATTCACTTTGGGAATTAACAGAGCCTTCGTAAGTATATTCTGGAGTGTAACAGCTGTCACACAACCCAAGACAGTTGCTACAAGAACTGAAATCAAAGATTTGGAGGTAATTGCTTAGGAAGAGGGTTTTTCTAAGCATTGTTAGTAACATCTAGGCACATCTAAAAAAATTAACATGAAAGTAAAACAAAGTCAGGTTCTAAAGCTATCACAAAATATTAACATAATTTCTCGGTTAGAAATTCATTGTAAGAGAAAACTGTATAGGTCATAAGCATAATTACAACCTGAATCAAGAGTTATGTCATTAAAGCTCCACCAATTAATAAAGAAATCTCTTCTGAAAGCAAACAAGAAAACATTTTCTTCTGTGAAGTTTCATCAGTGACATAAATTGCGCATAAGGTTATTTTTGTTGAAAAAAGTGAGCTTTTATTTTGCTTTCTTACTCAAAGTACTATAGATATCATTTTAAAGAATCCCAATTTTTCTTTTTGTTTTTCACAGATATGGGCAGAAGCTTCATATGACTTTCCTGATGCATACATGTAATGTAACAAATATACGTTCTGCAGGAAAAATACCAAAATTTTGATTATTCTTATATATACTTGTTCTCAATTGTGATCAACATTATCCACATTACATATTTTCTGAATCAAACAAATACATAGCAGCTTCTTTCAGAGAGTTTTACCCAAACATGCATTTTAGCTTTCTTACTTATTTTTACAATGCTATTACTACCTGTTTGGGTTTCTTCTTAATTGTAAGAACTCATTTTGTATACTCGGAAGAGCAGGAGTGACCAAACAGACGTTAAGACCTAGAACTGCTGTTCAGTTTGCTTCAGTGTCATAAATTATGAGGCTGAAGATTCTTAATGAAATGGATCTACTTTGCATGCAGTTACTCATCTTGAAGATTATTCACAAACAATGATCTTATTACTTCATTTTGCGCCTACTACTACAGATAATTCATTACCACATATGGGACAGCTCATAGAAACAAGCAATACAGCCTGTGGGAAGTATTTACAGGATATTACTCCATTGTCTTCAGTAAAACATACCAGCACATCACATCATGTCACATAGCCTCTCCTTGTGACTATTGTGTGATGTCTAACCAAGGACTGGGGATGCACATTTGAGTCTCAAATTCAGAATCAAGCAGATACAAGTCAAAGACAGCTCTATTTTGTGTAAGGAAAGTAGGTTACCTAGTTAACCGCATACAAATGAAGCCATTAAGTGTGCTGCCAGGTAGATTCTATGCACTGTAAATTTCAATAGGAAGTCTAGTACTGAATGATCCACCCTTACCTAGCTTCACAGAAATCTGTTTAGCGGTTTTTGTTTCTAAAGAATAATAATTTTCTGATTCACTAATAGAGATACTGAGAATATTTCTACTTGCATCTCCTATCCTCCCACTCTGAAAGCTGTGTCACTGCATATTTGTCAAAGGATCCCTGTCACAGATGTTCTGGTTCTGCACTGACTTCTCATAAAAGGCATTCTTCCTCAAGACGTTCCTTTAAATTATTTTATGTTCTTGCCATTTTTTCCTCACAACCAGATTTTCACCGTTCTTTCCAGACTTAGGTACACACAAAGTGAATACAATAGTTTTTTATACTGTGGAGGCCTGAACCTGATTCCTTTGGGCTCAGTGAGAGCAGGATGGCAGCAAGAGCAGACTTGCATGTATCTGGTAAGAAAAGAATACCTTTTCTTGTACTCTGGATCATTTACCTTATTCTCCATGGCACTGTTAAATTGAACATGATGCAGCTCCTTTACCTTCCCAGTGTTTCAGAAAAAGAAACACTAAGAGGTCAGAATACCTTTTTCCTCTCTTTTAAATCCATACAAATATTAATGTTGATGCTCTTTGTAAATTATATTTGGAGCGATGAGTATTTATACAACTGTTAACATTTATATCTGACCACTTAATATCGTTCAGCATAAAGACTATAATTAAAATACAAAGTCAAATTCTTAGATCACTGCTGAATGTCTATTATACTGCTATATTACATTAGTTACAAAAATCTCATACTTTTAGTAGGCACAGATCATTTGGTTTCAGCACCATTCCCTAAATCACATGGCCAACAAAACACTTAGGAAAAATAGGACACTTGCTCAAGCAAGTTAAATCAGGCACTGTCTATAGAGAAGGCAGTGACTTACAACAGGATTGTTTTTGTTGTCCAAATTAAAAATAAAGGTACATTCATTGTGGCAGCGTGATGATTTCTGCAAATGCAGCCAGATGAAAAACTACAATCAAAGACAACCTACAAAACCCTTGTTGCAAGGACAGCTTGGATTCAGTCTGTCCATCAGAAAGGCCATTCCTTTCAGTAATGATTACTTATGGTTTGCTGGTTTCAGTGCTTTATTTCACCATACAGCACAATGAACAGCAAGACACTGTGGACTGACTGCCTGCTACAAACTTTTTAAGAACGCGTCAGACACTAAATCTAGAAAGCCCAGCATCAAGAAATTTCAGCGATAATGCTTTTTTGAATTACAAAAGAACAAAGAGGTATTTTCTAATCATTCCTCTGTTTCTGTACTAACCTGGGAGCATACTGGCTTCAGAAATATGAAATAATATTTTGATAACCAAAGAAACTATTCCCGAACTATTTCAATTCAAGTTGTTAACTGTAATTCTTTGCTATTCTAAGGCCAATTTTTCCGTACAATGTATTTTGCCTCTTCTTTTAACCATCTGATCAGTAGCTTATGATAACCTATGCCTAAAATTATTCTTGCCAAATACTTTTAAATCTTTTTCTTTCCACAGCCAAGCCCTTATACAGATCCTTCTGATTTATACAAAAATAAAACAATTCACTGGAGTTTAGCTGCTCAGATAAACTTAGTTTTCTTCTAACGGGATCTCAGTTTCCTGTTTGCTGAATCCTCACCTCAAAGAAACCAGAACATTTTGGTAGGTTTGCATCCTTAAAAAACCCTTATGGATTTAGTATACGTTTTAGTAGGCGTGTTAGTAGAAATTTCTGCCATTCTCCTCCTACACACGAAGGTGAGGTCTCACCTGACTTGTCGGAAGAATCATCAAACTCCACGTTAAAGGAGTGCCCGTTGTTGACGATGCTTCTGGCCGTGCTGGCATCGTAACTGAAGCTGAGAGGCTTCAGAGAGGAGTCAAACTTGGCGGACTTGCTGCTGATGTCAATAGGGGACTGGCGCTCTCCATTGGCGATGGGAAAGTGCTCATGCCAGTGAGCGGGTCCTGCAAGACAGCGGAAAGCAACTCAGTGGGAAAAGACACAAAGTTCGGGGGATATAAGCGATAACCCTCCCTCTGGGAATCGGGATGTTCGAACACCAGCATCAGCCTTTAAAAAGCTGTGTAGCACTTGTGCGGGCTGGCGGTAGCGGCAGCACAGGCGAGCGAAGATCCCACCTGGGCACCGAGGCGCCCGGCAGCCCCACAGCCTCGGCGGCTGAGGCGGGGGTTGGACCGGGGAGTCCTCGGGGCCACCCCGTGCTGTGGAGTAGCGCCCGTCGTTCCCTTCCCGAAGTAAAGGAATGTCAGCCGGGAAGCAGGAGATGCTCCGGCACAGCGTGCGGAGCGCCGGACGGGCTGCCCGGGCGCAGGTGCATTTCAAGGTTACGATAAAAAAGCGCCACCGAGCTCACTGCCGCTTCGGGCAAGGGCTCCGCGGGGCAGCAGCGGGCACGTCCCGGGCACGGCGGCCGGGGACCTGCCGGCAGGTGTCCTGCACCGCCGGGCACTCACACTCACCGTCGTGGCTGCCGTATCCCCAGTGGTGGGACATGGTGCGCGGCCCTGCTCTGCCTGCGGAGGCTGTCACAGCGCCGTGGCCCCAGCACGCTCTCAGGGGCTTTTATAGGCTCCCGCCAACTCCATGCCCTTCTCTGCGGCCGGAGGAGGGGTGGAGAGTAAGGGTGAGGGCGGAGGGAGACTCCGCTGGGGGCGGAGAGAGCGGTCCCTTATAATCCGCGCTCGGCCGCGGAGCCGTGGCGGGCTCGGCGAACAGCGCCCTCCGCAGGCGGGCGGCGCGAGGCGGTCCGGCGCGGCCGCGGG
>VWZT01003571.1:147982-164537 GCA_013397055.1 Pachycephala philippinensis | reverse complement strand
TGTGCGTCCGTGTGTCCCTCTGTGTGCGTGTGTGTGTCTGTGTGTGTGTGTACGTGCGCGGCGCGGCGCGGCAGGGCGGTCGGGTGCTGCTCCCTGCCGGGAGCGGAGGGAAAGGAGGGAAGAGGGCAGCCCGGCAGGGCAGTTCGGCCGTGCGGGAGCCGCGCCGGAGGGTCCTGCAGCCAGGGTTTGCCGTAGGTGCCAGGCTTTGGAGGCGGAGGTCGGCGGGGTTGCGGCGAGGAGCTGTGGTGGGGTTTCAGAAGAACGGGGACGTCACCGCTTATTGCTCCGTAGTGCGTTTTTCCTGATCGCCTCCGGAGAAGCTGCAGGTCGAGCTGGGCTTACGTTTAATTCTTACCACTTAGGCAATACACACTTAACTGTGAGTGCGGCTCAGCTACCGCTCTCGAGGCTGGATTAGCGAGAACAAAACTGAGCAATACATATTTTAGATGTTTTCGTATTGCGCAACGCTCCGGTGTTCTGTGGCAGGACAGGAGGGATCGGACCTCGGCAGCCCTTTCGGCGGCGGCTCCGTTCCGTGCCGTGCCGGCTTCCCTCGGCCCGGCGCTGCGGTGGGGCGGGCTGGCCCCGAGGGGCTGCTGCTACCCGAGCGCGTTTGCAGATGGTCCTGTTTGAAGGCTTTTCTGTGTCGTGCTCTGAGCAGTTTTCGGTATGGAAATGACATTTTAACTTAACCCCATTTTCTGAAGATGGTTTATTCAAATCTGGTTTTAATATTGTTCTGTTGTGATTTAACCACAGGGGTCTAAATTCTGTTTTCAGTGAGGTCATTGTAAATCTAGAATAACAACACCAGAATGACTTCATCATTTACATTCAGCATTGTAAAATCTGTGTCTTTTGTTTGTGTTTGTAAGAGGGAGAAAAGTCTATTTGTATAATGGGTACTGTTGGTAACAGCAAACATAACCAGCTGGAAATTCCTTACAAAAATTAAAGGCATTTCTCAGACCTTTTCAAGTATAAGCAGAAAATATTTAAAGCTTATTAGTGACTAACACAGTGTGTGTCCTCACATTTGCATGCTTCAATATGGTTTAACGACCATAAAATGGAAATGTAATGGCAAAACTGTATACACAGAAGTTACTTAGAAATGGCTGTGGCATGTGATGTAGAAGAACAAATGGAAATGTGTATTACACATTTATTAGGCATTCCTTGTTTGTTCATTATTTATACTTTCTATCAGTCACTTTCAAATCTGCCAGTTTGTGTTTGTAATATATCAACTATCCAGTATATCAACAGTCTCATAAATGCAGATACACAAATCCATATAGGTAAGAACCCTTGAAGAACATAGCAAAAAACATCCCTTTATGTTGTAAGGAGGAGTAAGATTTTGGTACCTTTCAGGTTTCCTTCCATTCAATTTTACTATTGAAAAAATCCATTCAGCCTGATTCCTCTGCACTCTCACAAGTCAAGTTTCCACTGACGTCAACAGGAGTACCACATAAAGGACAAGTACAGGATTAAACATGACACAATGTTTGGCATGGTAGGCTTCCTAAAAGATCTTAGGGTTCTTACCAGGGAAATTAAATCAGTCACGAGCATCACCAAGGGACTGGGATTTTTAATTACTTGAATCTTCATTTTCTTATTGGTAGACATGTGGTACATGCTAAGCACACAGACATACATCCACAAATAGAAGGTCCAGTGCTCCTAAAATAAAATACCTATTTTCCTTGATCATTCAGCAGTACTTGCAGGCTTGAGCCCGTGCCAAGGGACTGTTGAGAGCCTGGCATTGACTTGGGCTTGTTGATTCCAGCCTCTTTTCTGTCTCCCACCAACATCAGACTCATAATCTGTGACTGTGGTTTTATGGCAGAATGCAGTGCCTCAGAGAAAGCCATAAGCCAGCCCTGAGAGGAAGGTGGATACTAGAAACAATAATACGGCACATGGGTGAAGCTGGAAGGCGTGTTAGCAACAGCAAAAGGACAATACACATCAGCTCAGTGCCTGCAGCAGTTCAGGCTTCTCACAGAAATCCAAACTATGCTCCATGAGGCTGCTCCTCTCTGCCACAGTTGTGATGAAGTCTGTGGAATGACGCACACCAGTGAGGCCTGCTTGCACGTACAGAATGTGTAGGAGCAGCTCCCAAAGCACATGTTCACAAATCCTGTGGCAACAGAAGCATTATAAATACATTTCAAGCAATACAAATACAGGGAACAGATTAGAGAATTACTGTAGCCATTTGATTAATCATGATTGACATTAACATTTTGGGTAGAAAAAATGCCAGTGTAATCTTGTCTCCCTTTTTTGTCACTACCAGTACCACATGCTGGGAAGGTTTTTAGAAACAAACGACATGCTATTCTTCATCTCTTTACAATTTCTTAGAGTCATATCACATCTGAATGTGGTAAACAAATTGGTGTTTCTAGATTTGATGGTACTTTTGAATCATGTTAGTAAATACAAATAGAAACAGCATCAATAGCTTCAGTAAGTGCAAACTCTTCACTCACTCAGATACTTCCATGTTGTTTATGGTACTCATTCGTTGGCAAAGGACAGTACAAAGCCTATATATCACTTAGGCCCCACTTGAATTCTGCTTTGAAGCTTTACATGTTGCAGAACATTTGTTGACTCTGTGCACAGGAAGGGCACATCCTGTTTGTGTATGTTTTAAGAAATTTCCTGAAATACATTTTTATTGTCATTATTGTTACTTGTGAAGCACAGAAAATGTCAGTACAGATGGAAAATGGCACAGATTCTTCCATATCAAAGTCTTTTTTTTTTCCTTAGTAAATTGCCTACTTCTAGTAGTACTCTGGCTGCAGGAGTGGTGACATGTCACCCAGGTTTTAACCTGCTGGACAGTTTCAGCAGAAGTGCATACAATGATTATGTTGTAAATCTACGTTTTAATTTTCATGGTAGATTTTCAACTCCAAGAATCTATTTGCGGGCTTTTTTTAATGTTAACAGTCATGTTACTGTTCAGTGCTGAGCAAGATGCAGAAGAATCCTGAAGTATTCTAATTCATTCCAGCAATTCTGTGAAAGTTAAACGCAATTATGAAAATAAAAGTAATTTTTTGTCCTTCAGTAAAGTCAGGTTACAGTCCTTTCTTGAATTACAAAAATGATGCTTTACTACTAATTTCTAATGAGAGACTAATGCAAGTACTAGCAAGGCGAGCTTCATGACATGCCAGTGCAGTGGAAAAAGCCTGATTGCCTCTCTTGCTTCTAACTATTGCTGATACAAGCCACTTTAATGCATTTTGATACACTTTGAAATACACCATATTTAAGTAATCTCTATAGTAAAAATAAACAAGCTTGACTACATGAATAAACTTCAGTTTCTGGACAAAAGCTATTTGTCATGATTCAGTGAAATTGCATCCACATTATAAAGCCCTGTGCAGTGTAAAATTAATATCAATAAGGACATTTTAGTTAAGTCCTGCATCTTTAGGGAAATCTCTGTGTATGTGCCTTCTCATACCAGGCTAATGTATTGGTTCACTAGCTGCCATGATGTTTTGAACTGTCTCACAACCTGGCCTTTAGTTGTCTGGTCTTTACAGTTCCAGGTGCTGTTTCCTTGTTCATGTGATAGTGTGCCTTCCTCATCACACATGAATGTGTCTGTGGTCATCATCCTGACTTCTCACTATGTAGCTTTTTGCAAATACACTCCCTGATGTTTTGAAAACCTCTTCCTCCTGCAGTCGGCATGGTGCCATGTGGTAAACTTACATCAACTCCCACTGGAAGTCTGTTTCCAGGATGCAAATGAGCGTATTGCAAGGCAATGGGAGCAGCAGCAGCTCACCAGTCTGACACAGTACAACACTGCACGTGCAAAGGATTTAAAACTGCTTTATAAAATAATAAAGCCATCAGCTTCCAGCTGGTCATGGGGAAGTCACTTACTATTCCTCTGACTAGAGGTGCCAGCACCATTTGGAAGATAGAGGAGATAATGTTAACTCTAGAGTTCCTGCCTACCAAGGTCAGCAAGTTAGAGATTCCTCTTTTAAAAGGTTTCTAGCATCCAAAAGGTTCTTGCTTCTGAAATCCTCAGTAAGTTCTGGAACCAAAAAGTTACATTTGGCTAGAACATAAAATATTTTTATTGTACTGGTACACTGACTGATGAAAATGAAAGGCTTTCCTCTGCTGTAGTGAAAAATAGTTGATGTAGCACATACTCATATTTGGACTCACCAAATATTACAGCTTTAGGAACACTGAAATGAATGCAGCGTGATTGAGAAGGGAATTCTCAAAAGACAGAACAGAGAGTTCCAAAATAAACTTTTGTATCTTTCCAAAAACAAAGGTAGGAAATCAGTTTATGAAATTGAACTACGGAAGAGAAAAATGGAAACAAAAAGAGAGTACCTAATTATACATGCTAAGAGATAGCTATGGGAAAAGGATCAAGACCTTACCTCTAAGTATGACTGAAAGTAAGAACAGAAAATAGATTTGTGAGAAATTTAGTATTTACCTTGGTGTCAACTATTACCATACAAATGTTCACATACAATAAATAATTGTATGTACATGAGTAATTCTATTGGGTTGCTCATGGGTTGGGCAAAACAATGCTAAAGTACACAGAGGGACTGTGAGCTGTGTGCAGAGCAGTGACCACGGAGAGCTTCAATAGAAGCTCTCAGTTGACGCCAGGATGGGAGTTTAGATGGTGGCTGACCACCAACGACTGCACTCTGCAAAGCTGCCAAGTGTCATGTCACAAGGGAATATTGATTTTTTCTTTAGTTTCTCTTGCTCAGGTTTCACATTCAAACGAGCAGGAAATAGCAGAGCAAACCCTCTTAATAACAAAAGACCTTCACCTAGCTTTGCCCAAAAGCCTTTCACATGAATCTGTGTCTTTTGCCATCAATGGGTGTAAAGAAGAAGGATGGATACAAACCCTAACCTTTGATCCAAGGCCTCTAGTTCTAATGAAATACTGCAAATTGAACTGGACAATCCTAGCAGCTCTGTGAATCTGTCACTGAATTGGAGGTAGTTTAAAAGTAGGAATGAAACCTGCCACGGTTTGCAAATACTTAATGAATCGATGAAATAGCCACATAATGCATATCTCTTTTTTGGTTCCTGGGAAAATAGTTGAGTTTTATTTTGACAGAATATCTGTTGGTATGTTTAAGTTTCTGTCTCGGAAAAACTTACAGTAAGATATTGAGAAATCTCTTTTGCTATATATTTCTACATCAAGCTGCCACTAAATGAAAGCTTCTGCATTCCCTATGAAATTCTGTGATAGGCTGACATATTGGGCAAACGACCTTCAGATTTTCTGGGGTTAAGTATAAGTCTGAATTGTAACAAGCTTGTGTCTCAGAACTAATGTTTCTTTTTCTACGCTATTAACTGCTCACTCATTCTTTTCTGCCTCGGTAAAAAATTAACATTATTGTCCTACTTGTGTCAGCATTAGATGCCTTACCTAGTGATAAGGAAACAACCTCGTGACTTCAGAAAGAATGCTTTGGAACCTTTCCCATTCTTATATGCATATACTGATTTTTGGACTTTAAAGGCTACAGAAACCAACAGGAAGTGCACACACTATCATAGGCTGGTTTTGTTTACATTTCCTCTCATCCACTTTATCTTCCTTTCTCTTACTCCACAGAGGTATGAGACATGCACACACATACACAAAGACATAATTTTTCAGATTGTTGGATGATTCTAATGCTAGGCTTTTTTAAACTTTGTTTTAGGGAGGAGAGAGCTGTACTGCATTCAGCAGCAATGAACAGTGACTTCACTCANTTTTTTTTTTTTTTAAGCTACTTCAGTATCTGGCAATGGAAAATTTGATATTGGAAAATCTGGCAGTAAAATATTGTTGATTTAAAAATAAATTCTATTCACAGAAATCGAAAGAGGAAAGCTCATTACGGGTACTATGTATGGTTAAGGCTTTGTATTTACTCAGCCAAGGTTTAAGCCCAAATTGGTGGGTTTAAACAGCTTAGTACAACAGCTGCTATCCATCTCACAAAGTTCAAATCAGTTCAACCTTTTCACTGGCATATGCAATCAAAGCAAACTGTAAAGCCAGCCTTGTAGAACTAGCTAAACTGTTTTCAGCACAGACTGAAAAAATAAAGAAAAGGTTCTTTCAATTAGTGTTCTGAATGTTGACCCACAGAATTGCTGATAGCGTCCTCACCCCTTGACACAAAGTACCAGGATGACTGTTTCAGATATGTTATCTCTCAAACAGTTTAAACTGGGGATAATACTTCATCTCCTACTCATGTCAGAGCTTGACCCCAGAATGTCCTCTGCAGATTAAGGCCTGAGGTGGTGTGAAAAGGAAAAGCAGTACTGAGCTGGCCAAACCAGTTTTTAGTCAGAAAGTCATTGAAAAGTTCAGCCCCTGTCAGTGGATAACATGGTTATCCCAGCCACGTTTAAGGCTTTGTGTTGGAATGGATATTGTCTGCTCTGCACTCTATTCCTTTCTGTGAAAATCTTCTACATGCTTTTCCATCCTGGAGTGATGTGGATTTCATGGAATATCTCTTCTACATGCTTAGGATGCAGCAACCTTGCAAACAGCCAGGCTAACTGAAAATATTAGTGTCACACTGCAACACTCGCCACAAATTTTTAAAAACATCAGTGACAGAAGTTAGCTTTGCCATAGGTTTTCTTTGGAAAAGACAGTTTTAGGCAAAGTGAAATTGGCTACCTGCTGCTATTAGAGGAAAATGGTAATTATCTTCAGAAACGAGCAGTGGGGTGACAGTATTTTCAAAAAGCATAGGAAAACAGAAAAAAATAATAGTTCACAATTTTTATGTTTTTAGCCTTTTAAGATGCTTACTTTGGACTAATGTAAGTTAGCACCCATTAAAAATAAAGATTGCGGTTAGAAGCTCATCAGAGTTTCAGACACTTTACAAAGTCATGGATTGTAAAATGCTTCTACAAAGTTCCTTTCATTATTCATATGTATCCAAGCTGTACGTTTTTTATTTTTGTGAAGAAGTAGAAAATGGAGGAAAATTAAGAATCCAAATTCATCTCTACTTTACAGCTAGAGGAAGACCCTACTTGCAGGCGGAATGCAGGACTTGATCTTCAACAAGAATGAATACAAAGTAGATACTTTGAATTTAGATTGCTCTAAACTAATCAAAATTGAAAATTACAGTGTTACTCGAATACTTCTAATTTATCATATTCTAATTTATTACATAGCTCACAAAGTTGACTTTTCCGCTCCAAAAGCAAAGTTCAGTAATGTAACTACTATTTTCATATTTCTCCATTTTTCATGGTGTTTCTCACACACAACTCTGAAAACTTCTATTCAGTAAGCATTAGCATTAGTCAGCCTTCTTAAGGATTCTGATTGGATTATTATTTTCCCAGGACTGATATACTACACAGAACTGGTTTTATTATGCAGCTCATTGTAAAAAGCCTTTCAAAATGTACAAATAACTGTACACTGTGTACCAAATTGTCTGCTATTACAGGTAACAACTGCAAATAATGATGAGCAGCTACTACCTCTTTTATATCAAAGCATTGCAGAAATTATGTTTGCCTTTAAATTTTAAGTGGCTTTCTATATTGGACTGGCAGCAGGATATAATCTCTTTCCCACCACTTGCTTTGAGCTGAATATTCTTAAAAAAATGGAACTCAAACTGAATTTAGACATAGAAATTAATTGCATCTCATTGCCAGAGTTCAGAGGAGAAAGAGTTGCTTACAAAAGCTGATTTTACCAAGAACATGATTTTGGTAGTCATGATTTTGTCTGTCAGCAATTCCCTGGGAAACAGGCTTGGCTGACCAGTTAAACTATGTATGTGGCTTTGTCAGAATGCACAGCTGACATTTTTTGAATAATAATTTTTAACATGCAAATTGTTGGTTACAAAAATGGTGAAAACCCCTAAATAATAAGTTCACAGAAGTGGAGACACTTAGCACAGTGATGTATTGACCCAGAAAAAATCCATGATGGTGCTGTATAAGCTGTTATAGCTCTTTCAGTGTCAGTGATGTGTTGCAGTTGCCAGTGCTGGGGACAAATCCTGTAGAAGGGGACGCAGGCAGAAGAATGGTAATATGAGGATAAAGCTGTGTACAGCCAGCCTAGAATACAGGGTGCTGTAAATGAAATTAATGAAAGGGCAACAGTGCTCTTCTATGCTTGATAACTTCCAACTGGGAATTAAGACTACTAGGTAAACTTCTAAAAATGGGATGTTTTCCTAAAAGACATCACATGCTGTGTCTGCTGAATCCTTTTTTTTTTTTTGCTGTGGTCAAAACCAAGCATTATGGCAGTTGGTTACAGCTACCATCTGAAATTTCTATGCACAGAGGAGAAAATTATGAAACCTCTTTCCAGAATGCAAAGTAACGCTGAAGGGCAAATGGCATAGCTGCTGTGCTGAATAAAAATAGCTAGTGAGGTTGACTGTGCAAAGTCATAGAGACTATGCTTTATTTGAAGAAATAGCTCAGATAAGGCTTGTCATTTGACACAGGGATGGTTTGACAGTATGAAGTGGAAGCATCCAAGCTGATTTGCCAGCAGTAATAAGGCCAGTCAGCTTCGGTTTGAAAAGGAAACAAGCCCTTCTCAGACGTGTTATCTTGGTCAGACATACCTGCTGACAAACTGGATTAAGGGCCGTTTGTCACTGGATCCAGATCAAGTTGTAAGACATTAAAGACTTCTGTGGTAGAGCACCAGTGTTACAGTATTCATACATTGCCAATACATATTTTAAGAAATCAAAAAGCACATTTCAGGCAAACAATAGGATTTTTTTAATAGCAGTTATCACCATAGAAAGACAGGAAAAGGAAGAAGTAAAACTTAAGACATTTACATCGCTTCAATGAGTTTATTAAAACCTCTGATGCAATCAGAAGCCTAGACTTTGAAGATTCCTGGAAAGTCTCTCCTGTCCTAGAGCAGTTACTAATTTTGAAGTATCTCCACGATGAGATGCAAGGCAGAGTAAAGGTCAGTCAAGCCTTTTCAAGCACTTTGTTGTTACAAGGAACATTAAAACAGGATGCATCTTGAAGCACATCCTGCTTGTCTTGCAGAGGCCATGAGGCATCATGATCTGTAACCTCCAAAAAGGGTCCTCAGACTCAATTTAGACTGCAAAAGTGTAGGTTTTTCCAAACACCTTTGTAGAGAGATTAATAGGAACTGTTCATGCTAATGATTTACTTACTGAACAACTCTGAACAAACTGCTAAGACTGTTTATCAGAAAGTTCTGGAAAAAAGTGTAACTTTCATTTTGTATCCATCAATAGAATGGAGTTTTAAGTCATTAATGAGTAAGCTTAATTTAGAAGCACCTTGTCATTAGAGACACACAGGTGATCTCCTCTAAAAGGAAAGAACCATCATTTCTGATGAATTTTCACAGTGACTATATGGTCAACACAGGACCAAGCTCTCTGCTAGAGTAAAGCTGTAACAAGCTCTTGTACCTACCTCTCTGCCAGACAAGCACAAAGTCTGACTATTTAACAGAAGATGACTTCTCACAACCAACATGGGCTAATTTATAAGGTGATATAAAAAGCTAATCCATGATGAAGCCTTGCAGCACATTGACTGTGTTATCATCAAGACATTATTGATGATAGTTCCACCATGATGGGCAAAACTCAGAACACAGTTTGAGGTGTGAAGGACTAAGCAGCTCTTGATAGGGAAAGAAAGAACTTGAAAAGAAGACCTGTAGCTGATAACAGCAAGAGCCAGGAACTGGTGAGCCACAACCCAAAGCTTCATTTGACTGGTCATGAGACATGTACCAGATCCTTGGAGAAGCTGAGGGAAGGAAGAACTCTGGGGATAGTTCACACATGACAGCAGCTTCTCACTGTGAGCAGAGCCAGGCTGTGCTTGCTGCATGTACACCAAGTGCTGGTGTGACTAGCTGGATTCATCAGCTTGTACCAGCTCACTTCTTCCCACAGCTGGGGCTACTCATGAGATCCTACACTAGCACAGACTCCCTGTCAGTCAAATGGCACACTCCTCTAGCGTGGGAGCTGTGCCTGAATTGCTGGCAAGTTACAGGGAACTTACATGCCAAACTACAGCCATCTCTGTCCCAAAAGACACAATTGACTAGGTGTGGTTGACATCAATTCATATCAATTACTTGCTGCACAGAATAATGGAGACTGAGATAAGGCAGAAGCCCCTCTGGGCAGGAATAGCTTTATTTTGGATCGGAGTGCACACAAGGCAAAGGACTGATCAATAGTGTTGGCAGAAACAACAGCTGCAAACGAAGAGCTCTGAACACCACTGCAAGTTGAGCAATACAGGGTGTTTATTGCATATAGACTGGCACAGCCAGTTATACACTCCCTGACCTTGCTAACTCACCCTCTCTGCCTCATGATTGTCCTTTACAAGTGATGTACAACAACAGTCTGACATTTCCCCAAAATAAGGGTTCTGGGGAAAACGTTACTCAGGATCCACCTGTAGCAAAACTATTCCAGACCCAAGAAGCTACTAGAAAACTGAGTCACTCTGGACAGCAACTATACAGCACTTCACTAGCAAATTACTATTTTTTCAATTATATAATTTGTCCAGTTACACTAACATCCCAGAGGCAGCCTCAGACACACACAAATAATCAACTGTCTTTGTAATTACTTTTAGAAGAATCTATAATTGTTCCTAGCAAAGAATTGCAATAGAGCCAAGTTCAGAATCCATGGATTTTTTTAATATGACGATTACATAATGCAAACTCGATCCAAACTGTAGCAAGGGCAAAAAACATGCAGTGACATTTCAAAATTTAAACAGTCTTATAAACACGGTGTTTTAAGACTACCTCTTAAAATAATTTTATCAGAATAAACCTAAATCTAAATGAGGCTTAATTCAACATTTTTTGGACTTTCTCCTTGATGATATTTTTATGCATTGCTGTATAGTTTTTGCCAATAAACTCCTTTAACAGATAAACAAATTGAATCTTCTCTGAAGAATATCACCCATCTCCTTTCCAGGTGAACAGCAACCAGGATCACTCTTAAATCCCTCCCACTTCTCTTGTCTGACTTTACCTTAGAAAAGAATAAGGTAGTAGGTGTGGATAGCTCGGAATTATGTATATGGGATAATCATATCTTGATCCTTGTTAAAATTCTAAGCACTGAATGAAGACAGACTTGGAAAGCAGATTTTATTCAATGGCTTCTGTGTAGGCCTTGCATATCAATTTGTGTCCTCTTGCTTGGCAGTATTGGTAAAAATGACCCTAACTTACCTGCCAGCCTTAGGTTTGGTCAGAACTGAGACAGCACTCAGGAAGGGAATTTGTATTATCAAAGTCTATTGTCTCTACCTGCTCTACAGCCTGCATATTAATATATCCATGCCAGCATCAAACCTCCTTAAATGCTGTGCTGTATTTATCCATCATTATATACCAGGAAGAGTCTGTATAATACCAGCAGCACATGACTGCAATGACCTAATTAAAAAGTAATTATTTTTCCTTGAGAAGACAGATAAGAGATATCCTTTCGTGTTAATAAAACATGAAACAAACTTGACTCCATGGGATTTGGCTTTGAAACAACCTAAATATTTTGTTTGATTACAAGGTATTTAATGGCTCGTGGATGTGGTATTGATCTGAGACATCTATTTTATGCTAATATTTGTACAGGAGATGAACAGGTTCTTTTAGCTTAAGTGTTCTTAACATAAAAGTCAGGCTGATTAAAGTAATAGCGTAGACACACAATATAACATTATTTACCTTTTCTCCTAACTGGCTCTACTTTAGTTTCCAGGATTCATGAACTAAATGCTGGTATTATTAGTATTTACTTTTTCTAGGAGTATTATTCTTTAATCCAAGTTTCTTCTCTTTATAAATTATGGTTATTTCAGTAAACACTATTTCCCCCCCCAAAATATCCACATTTCTTTTGAAGCATCTCAGTCTCTGTCTTGGTCCACTCTTGAGTCAATCTTTCTGATGTGCCTTATCTTCATTCTACTATCTAGAAAGGTCAGTTTTGGAGTTGACATTTTCCTTTCTCTAAATTCTCCGCTATATTGTTATCTCTCTCTTTTAAGAATGCCTCTCTTTCCTTTCTCACTTTGAGTTTACTTCTATGGCTAATTCATGGAAATTATCCAAGCCTTTTGTCTCTCTTTTTCTGAAAATATTCAGCCATTCATCTGGCTCTGTTTTTCACTGTGATTTGATGGATTTCTGACAATATCAGTTCGTGCCTTATTTTTCAAGCATCTTATCTTGTCTTTTGATCTTCCTGTTTCCTAAAGAGCTCTGTTTGAACTAAATGTGCCATTTCTACTTCTTTTCTCCCTTACACTTTCCATAGTGCACATGCAATATTTGACTCTTCTAGAGGACATCTAAACTCTTCCAATTAAAGACTTGTCTACATCACAAGCACTTTTATTTGTAATGACATCAATGCTCCAATCCCACAACTACAATTTCAACACCTTTGTATGTCTGCAATGATAGCAGCCTGAGTTAGCAGACTTACCTTATGGGATAATAAGATTTGAATTAGCAAAATAATCTTACCAGATTTTAACTGAGTTAGAAAACTAAAACTTACCTCCTTTTTTCCCCCATAATTTCTCACATAAAGTGTAGTAGAGAGAGAAGTAACCAGGACCAGGTAGACTATTCACATGTCTGTGTCTTCCAGTGCTTCTGCAAACTGGGCATTCATTTCCCCCAACACTCCTGTTTTCTGAAAACTGTCTAGACATGCCACACTGCTGGTTAATCTTCATTTTTTCCTCAAAAGACTTTCATCATTAATATTAATTCTTGTCGCTCAAATCAAGAAACAGTCCCTGAAACTCCTTGATGGTGGAAGCATACTAGATTTCTCTCAGGCTGATGGAAAGAATGGCCCTGGAAGGGTGACAATTAGCAGAAGTTCCAGGCATCATTGTCTCCTGGTCTTGCAACATCAGGTGCAGCTGGGTATCTACAGGTTGCTCTAATAATGACCTCAGCAGATCAACATGCAGCAGGGTGAGGCTAAGGACGTGACTCAAAAGTGTGTCTCTTACACACATCACGAGCCCCTTCGACAGCTTTTCGGTAAGGCCCTATCCAAAGCATGGAGCGTTAGACTCACTCGTAATCAGTCTCTGGAAAATCTGATTTCAAGAAGAGGATGTTTCTGAACAGCAGCCTACAATCACGTGAGATCATTATAACATCTAACCAGGAAAAATACACTTAATAAGTTTTTTCCAACATTATGCTCCAAAATGGACATCTTACCATTTTTGGAGGGCAGGACTGAAATTTGAGATGATCTGGGAGAGGAAGAACCACAAGACTGTGAGCTCCCTAAGCTGTAGTATTAATAGAGTCAACTTCCCTGCTTTCACAAAATGTGTCTATATTTCTGTACAAAAAGTTTTGACACCAGAGAGATGACAGCATAGTTAATGTTTATTGTCATGAAGGTTAGTGTTTCCCAAATGGAACACTTAGTTTAACTATGAGGAAAAGGCAGATAAGTACCTTCCCATGCTGTGTTTCCTTTCCTAACCCCACTGATGCCCCCCTAATCTACATATTTTCCTACCAGAAAGGGAAAAAAATTTCAGCAGCCAAACCCTTCCTGCATTATGCTACCACTGCCTTATAAAACCACTGTTGCAATTTTACATGAGTAAGTCCTGTGTAGGTGAAGGCAATAATTTTCTAAAACTGGTGAGAGACAGTGGGTGCAGAAAAACCCAGACTGGAATAAGTCTGTTTAATATGTCAGTTTTCATTCCTACAGTTATCAGGGATCACAGTCTTAGCTTGCATGGAAAATGTCCTGGAAGACAGGATAAACTGACGCAAGACAGAGTCTGTAAGGTGGTTCCAAATTCATAAATCACCATGTCTGAAATGCTCCCTGTGACCCACTCTTATGAAATTCAGGTACTACAGTCTGCAGGTTTCACTCCTTGTTCTTTTTTGCGGGTTGAAGTACCATGCCTTTTCAGCCCTAAACCCACTCCAGACCATACAGACATTATTGCATAGTGCAAAGTGCAGGATTTGGACGCCCCTGGGGCTGCTGGGGAACCAGAAATTCCAGGCATTTGGGGAAGGGAGGTATAAACAGCAAAACAATAAGCTCATGTGTTCAAGTCCCTGCAGCACGGTACAAGGTGTGCTAAACATTTTATCAGGGTGGAGAAGGGGGGTAAGAAGGGCTCTGCAGAAAGCCAACAAATTATTGCTATTATATAACTGCTGTTAGGCAGGCTGCCTGCAAGCCTTTGTTGAACCTCAGTTTCATGAACTTAGGGTTAATTATTTCACTATGTCCCGCTGTACTTGTATTATTTTGCTGGCCACTTTTCCTCTATTTATTTAATATCTTTTGTTTTCTTGAACAGTTTTAAGCTTACAAGGAAATAAATATCGATACTTGAGCATAAAAGTTCCATGAAAATTCAATGAAACATCAGTGCCTTGGAATATAAACCTAGTTTTATTACACAAAATCTATAGGAGAGTTCAACACAAATTGATGCTAGCAGAAGAAACACCCACAACAATATACAGATAGAAAAAGGAAGTATTTTCTCCATAAAATGCAAGGACAGTGCAAAGAATGCAAAGACATACCTAGTCACAGTTACAGCAGCTGCATTTTCTAGGCTTCCTACATAACTTGGAGACTAAGCAACATATAGATAACATAATGCATCAGATGACCTCTGTCAATACAAACATGTATGTGTTCACATTCAGTCATTCACAGACTTCACCTTGAATTCAACAAGTATTAATTATTTTGGGTACACTTTCAAAAACTATTGGTGTACAGAGCTGATCAGATCAGATCAGATAATCCAAACATAACATAGCATACTTTCTATTTTGATAAACAAAGAAAGGAGAAGCAGTAAAAATAAACTCACTGAGGCACGAAATCACAGATTTAACAGAGGTAGGGAAGACATTGTACAGGGTAAAAATTCATACACAAGAAATCATGCTAAATAATTGTCATTAAATGCAACAGTTCTAGAAAAAAGCTCCAGCTCTTGAGTTTTATGGCAATGTTAATGTTTACCTCTGATGACAGCAAAAAACAGTGTCTTGGCCAGCACCCGGTGCAGCTTAGCTCTCTCTGGTTTTCTTCCTGCCCACCCTGAAAGACCTGGCAAATGAAAGCAGGTTGGAACGTTTCTTCTGTGGCTGTGCAGAGGTCCCATAAAGAAAACTTCTGTAATCACCTGCCACTGCTGCTGGGGTCTGCCAAGGAGCAACTGGAGAGAAGCACTTCCTACAGCTTTACTAGGGCCACTCCTCAGTTCAGGTAAATTTTAAATCAATCTATATTGTGCCAAGGGGATGTTGACTCAGAATTATTCCCAAAGTTAGAGAAAATATGACTTATCTAGTAGAAATAGTTTGTCCATTGTTTGGGGGTTCATCTTTATTCTCTTTTTCTTTCCTCAGATAAAAGGACTTAAATATGTGTGACAGATAAAACTGTCTCTCGCTTACTCCCTGAAACACAGCAGAAAACATGCCATACCAGATCTGGAAGCCTAGCCCTGCTGGACCTTAAGCAGGAGTTTCAGAACCAAAAGTCCATGATTTTTTGGTCCTTCAACCTGTAGGAGAAAAGGCTTGCAAGCTCTTCTGCTGATTTAGGCTTTACATTTTAAACGCTGCCATCGAACACCAGTAAGTCTTTCTTCTGCCTCTGACAAGGTTTAGAAGATTTTTTCTGTTTGCATCATGGAAATTTAACTACTTGGATACAGTGGGCCTAGCACAGGGCATACCGAGTGGGAGAGGGCATCTGAAGGGCTACAGGAAAATGGCACAATAGGGCTTTCCCAAGAAGACCCCAAAAACAATGGAGCTGAAAAACACAGCATATTCAGAAGGCACAATCTCAGCTGCATTTGTCTGCGTCTGCCTGCATTATTACTGTCGTTCAGATGTGCAATTAAATGTGGTTTATATTCTGTCTCTACTGCACTGGGTCTTGTGACTGCATGGAGCTGTATCAGTGACGACACCTCTGTAGTGATGAGAAGTTCCTCTGAAAGGCGAAGGCAAAGGTCTATATTTGTGCTATTAAATCCAACGTGCATATGCGGGGGAGGAAAGCTTATACCAAATATAAACACACTGCAAACGCCTGAACACATCCCCTCCAATTCCCTCCGCTGGGAGTTCAAATCCCCATTAATCTGCTCCCTGCTTGCAGCTCACAACCCGATTATATCTCCCCGCGCCCCACATCTCGGCCCACACGCTTGGCTGTGCCATGGGGTATGCTCAGCCCAGGACGCCGAGGGCTACTCAGGCTGCTCCCCAAATCCCAGGCTGCTCCCCAAATCCCAGGCTGGGCCGGTGGGAGAGGGCAGAGCCTGCGCCTCGCCAGAGGCCGGGTTTATCCCTCGTTCAGCGCCACAGTTCGCACCGGTAACC
>VWZT01003571.1:132459-147095 GCA_013397055.1 Pachycephala philippinensis | reverse complement strand
CTGCCGCTTGGCGGGCGGAGCGCGGCGCTGCCCGGCGGCGGGGCTCGTCGCGGCCGGGATCCTGTTGAAGCGCTGGCACTGAGCATTCATCGGCACAAACGGGACGCGACAGGAAACGTCCCCCGATTTCATCTCGTTGTGTGGAAAGTGCGGGCTGCCCAGCGCCCGTTCGTGGGTGACTGCTGTGCTCTCAGTCTGCAGCAAGTTCAGCCTCTCACCGATGCCCACGTTAGGAACCGCAAGGCCTGTTCAGAATCTCAAATCGTCAGGCACATAAAACAAGTAGAAATTAAGTGTCATGAACGACTGCACAAATTAAAGGATTTGCTGCCCTGCCCACCTGTGCATCAGGCTTCCTGAGAGAGGCTGTACTTTGCTGAATAAACACCAGGCCCTTCCACCCAACCCCTGTGCCCACACTGGCTGGAATAATGCTCCTTCAAACACACTCCATCCCTATATATTTATGCGGAGGGTGGCAGAGCACTCGAACAGGCTGCCCAGGGAGATCGTGGAGTCTTTGTCTCCAAAGACATTCAAACCCACATAGATGTGTTGCCGTGTAACCTGCTCTAGGTGACCCTGTCTTGGCAGGGGGTTTGAACTAGATGACCTCCAGAGGTCCCTTCCAACCCTAATGATTCTCTGGTTCTGCGATCTTCTTCAGAAACATGCAGATAGAATCATAAAATCACTAAGGTTTGAAAAGACCCCTAAGATCACCAAGTCCAACCAACACACTTCATATAAGTATTTTCTTCTGAAAATAAGAGAGCAAAGTTTATTTAAAATGTGACATTTCACACTAAAAGTGAGATATCAGAGGGCTGGAAATGTGCTGACCATGACCAAAAATACTTCTTCACACCTGTTTGTGTTGAATGCTGCTGCAAACATTTATATTTTTTAAGCTTACCCACCTCTAGTACACCCCCACTTTTATCTACTCTCTTCAGTTTCATCAAATACAGGCAGCTATTCTACACATCCCTACAATAGGGAAGGCATAATTTTATTCTCTAGGGTGAAGTCCTGAACACTGAAAAACTTACCAGAATGTCTGCTACTAAAAAGCAGCCAAGGCCAAGTAGTACATCCTTTGAGGGCAAGAATATATTTATTTTATGTGTACCCAGTACCTAAATACCTACTACAGCTGGGTAATGCCAAGTGATTGAAGGTGTTGCCACCATACACACAGCTAAATATAAGAAGGAAAACTGAATCCCAACATATGGGGGAGGTAATGCCAGCTCATCATTATTAGATGGTAAAATCATAGAATAATAATAATAAAAAAACCTGCCAAAATGCAATGAGCAATTGCTCATTTATAATTTTTCTGACAAGAATCAAATGAACAGTTTTGAATTACCTTTGTCTTAATACCATTCTTGATGTCCCGTATACATGCTCTGTTTTTTGCAGGGGGAGGGAAGAGAAGATAACTGGCACTTCTAAACCAGACTTGGAAGATTATTTGTAACATGGGTTTTACACTCAAGGAAATAGCATATACACTGGTTTTGAGTAAAGCAATAATTCTCAAGAAGAAAATTATTATTCTGCATGGCAGTGCTGGTTTAAAACACAGCTGGAAAATTAAACCCCACTTAAGCTGCTCTCTTCCCCCATCCCCTCCTGGTGAGAGGGAGACTAAAAGCAGAGGTTCTGAGTTGAGATAAGAATGGTTGCATTGAAAGAGTTGCAGTCAATGGTAGGTGAAGGGGAGGAACATGAATCCAGCAGCCCAATTGCTGTCAAATGAAGTTAACTCTCCTCACTACCAAAAGCCCAGTGTTTGACACACAGCATCTAAGGTCAATCCTAAAGGGCACTCCCCCTCTCCATAGACCCTGTAGAGATCCTAAAATTGCTAACACTTTGATAAATTCAACTTCTGGCAGTTGTTTTTCTATTTAGATAATTCTTGTTCATAACTGCTACATAAGTGCTCAAAATTTAAGTATTCTGTGTAGCATAGTGGGAATGTAAACTTCCATTTCTTTCAGTTAAAAGTCAGTTTATGTAGTTTTGTATGATCATTTATAAAACTCCTTATGTGTCATGATAATTAATGGGTACTGTACAACTAAGCTAAGGTTGATATTTTTGCTCACGTTAGTATGCCATGCAAACATGTCTGGTTATTTTTTGTAACAAATGGATGACACTGATATCACTTGAGCGCAAATGCAATGTGAACCAAAGTCTTAGGTTAAAGTTAACACAAGCTTTTGCACACCTGTGTTTAAATACTAGTATCGACCAGCTCATCTGAATGTAGAGCTGCCTGAAAGGCATTTCTCAATTTCTTATTCATGGTACTAAAGTTATTTGATATTTTGAAACTTGTCCTTGCATGCTGGTGTGATCTCATCAGCTTCTGGCTGCAAAATACAGATCCTTATTTCTGACTCAGCTATCTACGTTGCATAGCATCAGCTACAGATTTATCTGTGCCTCAGATGAAGGCAGGGTCATTCCTGAGTCACTGTTCCCTCAGGGACAAAAATGCCAAGATCCTGTTATTTTGCCCACCTGAGTATATTCGTTTTAGTATGAAATTAATTTAGAATATAAAAGATAAGCGCTGACTCACTGGTCTGATTTTTTGCAGCATGTTTTTCATCTCAGCTGGGATTCAGGTTCTTTTTTCAGTATTATCATCACTAGGTTTGAAAAAGGAATGGATCATTTATCTGACAGCTGGACAGATCTGTGCATACTGTTCAGAAGAACATTTGGCCTGATACAGAGAGGAAAGTGACCACCTTGATAGATATTTAATTAATCTGGCAGAGTCACATTGATTTGGGGTTTCATTATTTCAGAAGTAATTATTTGTCACTCATAAACTCACCTACATGTATGGTGGCAACACCTTCAATCATGACACATTACCCAGCAATAGTAGGTACTTAGGTACTGCAGACACATGCAATAAATACATGGCCCTTGCCCTCAGAGGACTTAAACCTAATGCCAGGCACTGGCTAATTTTCAGTAGGAGACATTCTAGTGAGATTTTAAATGCTCAGGACTTTGCCTTAGAGAGTAAAACAATGCCCTCCCTTTTGTAGGGCAGGGACACTGGGGCAGATTTTCAGGACCACGCAACACGTGCTCTGGGAATAATGTCTTCACACCAGCTGGTGGGTCAGTGCCGCACAGTAACACAACCTTCAGGCTGGCTTTGCAATTCCACCTCTGTGTGTGGCATTGGTGGCAATGGCAGGTGCACCTGCCCATGGATACAGAGACATGTGGCTGCAAGTAGGTAAAACAGGCATGAACTGCACTGAAAATCAGGCTTGAGAAAAATACTGGAAGAGGCCTAAGAGACAGATGCAAAATGCTACCTGTGGTTTCCATCGCACCAGCTAGAGAATTTTAAGCTTTCTCATAACAATAAAATAAACTTGTATCTTTGTTTATAGCTGCTCAAAGGGTGGATCAAATCATCATTTTGCTTCAATGTTGTCATCAGTAATCATGGAGATATGTGCTATCTGTAGTAGAATAAATTTTCTGTCTTTGCTCACCACTGAAGTGAAGGACTTGCTAGGTAACAGCCTTGCCTCTTCTTTTGTGGGAACATTGGTTTTTCTCTTCTCCTGTTTCCTTATCTCTTGGTTTTGGGTGCGGAAAGCATATAGCTAACACAGTTCTGCCAATTCTATCTTTGGTTTCAGAGATGTGAGCCCTAACTGAGTCATTAAGGCACGTGTATTCCAAGGATGTTCTCTAACAGATTCATGTTCTCTAGGACGTCAGCAAGGCTGATCTCACATTGTATTTTTATCCTGATTTCTGGGACCAATAATTATTCTATCACAAATCATGGATTTTCAGGCAGATGTGATTAGAATTGGTCCATTGGGTCAGACATTTAGCCTGTACTGAATGATGAATGATAGATGAGAAGCAGAATAGGAGACAGTTGTAATGGGTTTGACTGCGCAGAATCCAAGAAGCATAGAATAGGCTGCATTGGAAGGGACCCACAAGAATCTAGAGGTTGTTAAACTAAAAGCAAAAATAATCTTTGCAGCAGCAATCAGCATACAAACAAAGCACGGAGAAACATTTTTGGTTGTGGTCAGTGAATTTCTATCCCACTGATATCAAACTCCTAGTGTGGAACGTCACATTTTAAATAAACTTTGCTCTCTTATTTTCAGAAGGAAATATTTATGAAGTGCCAAAGATTTTTCATTTTTCCAAGTTTAATGTCCAGATGAAGAGCAGAATCTTTGCCATGTGCAAATCAGTAAAAGAAATCCTCCCTACAAAATGCCAGGGGGATGAGTGTCATATGGCTCATGGCAGGTCCTGCACTGTACACTAAACGAGTGTCTCCAGAGTCTCTGGGCAGAGGTCCATCACAAAATTTCATGTGTTTTGAAAATTCCATTAGTGTTGGTCAGGGATTAATAAAGGGCCTGAAAGAACTTGAAAATTATTGCTCCTGGTTTTTAATGAAATGTTGTTGGTTTAACTTAGGTAGGCGATGCAAAGTAGTCTTGTAAATTGGCATCTGTTTTTAAATGTACAACATAGAAGACCTTGAAACACACTGTCCTGCATGTATTTTTAGGTATTTTCAGATGAATGGCTGTTATGATCCAATGTTAAAGTCCTCTGCGCAAATTAAGGTACAAGTGAGACCAAACGGTGGTTCAACAATACCAGCTTTATTTTGTAAAATTATTTGTATAGAGAAACAAGAGAGAAAGACAAAAAGTGCAAGAGAAAGGGAGTAGGAGACAAACACTGCAAAGATAATCAGCACCGTGGATCCAGCAGCATCCCATGGGTCCTTCAGTGTCCTGGGCTTCTTGCTGGTGGGGTCCTACCCAGTTAATTCCCTGAGTTTCTTTATACAGTCCCTTATTAGCACAAGAGGCAAGATAATGTGTGATTTTACCACCCTGCTTGCTTGGGTCTCAATTTGGTGGTTGTGGGGGGTCTGCTCGGGGAGTCACAATGGAAGGTTGTGATTAAAAGTATCAGTTTTGGTCCTGCCTCAGCAAGGCCAGATCTGAGACTTTGTTCCATTTGCAGCCTGTGCATAGGCACCCATGATGTTTTCTGCAACAGATTTCACCACTGAGTGCTCAGGGAAGGCATATACTGCAAACTGCAAACGTCATTAACCCTTTACTTCCAATGGCCCCCATCATACACTGGTGCAGAGGGTTGTTCCTCCCCAGGTGCAGGACTTCATACTTTTCCTTGTTGAACTTCATGACATTCATGTTGGCCCATTTCTCCAGCTTGCCAAGGTCCTTCCGGATGGCAGCATGACCCTTGAGTGTTTCAGTCACTCCTCCCAGTTTTGAGTCATCAGTGGAATTGCTGTTGGTACACTCCTCCATCATCCATGTCCTTAATGAAGATGTTAAACAGGACTGAATGCAGTATTGACTCCCAGGATACACCACTAGCTACTGGCTTCCAGCTAGGTGCCCTCCTTCTCAAGACCACCCTCTGGACCTGGTCATTCAGCCAGTTTTGGGTTCACCTCAGTGTCTGCTCATCCAGCCTGTATATCAACAGCTTTTCTATTGAGGATCTTATGGGAGACGTTGTCAAAGCCCTCACTGAAGTCCAGGTAGACAATATCTGCCGCACTTTCCTCATCTGTCAGGTCACTCATATCATTGCAGAACTTTAGCAAGTTGGTCAAACAAGACTTCCCCTTGGTGAAGCCATGCTGACTACTCCTGATTATTTTCTTGTCCCTAATGTGCCTAGAAATGGCTCTCAGAATTTGTTGCTTCAGAATTAGTCAGCTGATGAGATCACACCAGCAATGCAAGGAGAATGCAAGTTGTTTTCTGAGCGCCTGGAGGAAGCACTTGAGGCAGCAGAAAATAATGTTTCCAAAAGAAGGGTTAATTAAGGTGAAAAACAAAGGATTCCTTAGTGGCCTTCTAGACTGAGTATTTGGCAGCAGTAGAAGGATGTCAGGCATAGATGTGAAAAACAGTGTCTGTCCTTATGAGAAAGCATTAAAACTTCCAGCAGACCCCGGTTCTGCAGACTGGCGTGATAACTCACAGTTTGAATTAAACATCCCAATTATTCAATGTATTAAATTTTGTCTTTGTGCTGTTCCTTTACAATATGAAAAAGAAGCTGTGGAGCTAAAAAAAAAATAAATTGCTCAGTACAATTAAATTGTACAAGTGAATAAGCTTTTGTCTCACCATAATCCTGGGGTAATAATGAACACTGAGCAGGCACTTCATCTCACAAAGTTATTATAAAAATTTGATAGTAAAGATGAAGTAACTAGAAAAGTCAAAGGAGTTACGAAGTGCATTTCTACACGTTTCCCCTTGTTCAGTATGGCCCTGACTGCATTGGGATCATAAATCAAAGCAGGAACAAACAACCATAACACACTTTTTCATTGAAATGAACACATGACCTTTTGTCCTGTGATAATAGGGTAATTTTTTGCCACTGATCACATGCAAGCAAACAATAGAAAGGACTAGTTGGATATAAATTTTACTGTTGATAAGAAGTGCAAAGAATGATACAAATCATCTTGTGTATGTGTTTACTCACTCCTCCTGAGTGCCTGTATAACTTTGTTTTCAGACTGAAGCAATAAAGGTTTACTGAGCACTTTGTGACCTGTTTTTGAGAGTAATACTTTTCTTGGCTCTAAACCACAAAAATTCCTTATTACAAACTTGACTTTGGTGTTATATTATGTTGTACAGTTTTATAGCTTTATAGTGATTGTTTCACAGGTTATTACATTGCATACAGATTCGAAATAGTTCAAACTGATGCGCTCAAGAGACAACACTGGAAATTGTTTGTGTCTCACCAAAACACTGGTGACTTAGCAAACCTGTCATCATATCCCCAGATGTGCCCAATTTCTGACATATGAGGGGGGAAAAGAAAAATGTAATATCTATTCAACAAGATCCAAATAGTCTGGTCTACGGGTTGTTATCCATCTGTTCTGGGGGTTTTGGGGTTTTTTTCTCTGAAGAAAAAAGAATGACTGCCCACATCTAGCTGGAAGGTACTACTCCTGCCTCAGAGAGATGAGGCTGAAGAGTTACCTTCTTTTACAACAATTCAACTGTAGCCCATGAGGAAGATATTGCAACTATCAATGATGAAAAGGCCTCGTTAATTAAGCCCAGAATTTAAAAGAAAAAAACTAAAACCCCAAAACAACAACAAAAAAACCCCACCAAAACAAACAAAAAAAAAAAAACAACAAAACCAAACCAAACATCCAAATAAATTATTCTAGTTCCCAAAGGCACAATGATGAGTTTCTGCACTAAAATTCTTGATCTTAGTTATGTCCTTAGTACAAAACTCAAAAGAAAACCATGAAATCAAAAAAAGACATTAAAAGCTTCCTCATACTTCACCAGGTCTAAGGCTAAAAGGAGTGTTTCAAAAATATACAAGCATGTGAAAGAAGTCAAAGGCATCTACAAACATACAAATGCTGCTGATAGACTTTTTCAAGCAAATGGAATTATAGAAATTAATTTTAATAAATGTTGATAAATTTAGCCATGCTTAAGCCTAGCAAAAACTGAATCATTTAGGTTGGATGTGATCTCTTGAAATCATCTAGTCCAATCCCCTGCTCAAGCAGTACAAGCTGGTGCAGGTTGTCCAGGACCACGTCCACTCAGGTTCTTGAATGTCTTCAAGGATGGGGACTCCACAATCCTCCTGGGCCAGGGTTCATAGCACCCTTCAGGGGTTCACAGCAGTGCACCCTGGGCTCTGCTGCGAGGCCTGCTGATGTTTGTATCGCCTTGTCCCGGCGCAGAGCCCCAGGGAGTGTGTGGTTCAGCGGGAGAGGGAGGCACAGGAGCCACTGGCCGGCACTAGAGGGCAGGACAGGCTGCGGGAAGCGGGGGCAGCGAGCTGGGCAGGCACCGGCGGATGCACCGCCACACAAACACCCAGGACACGAGCTGGGCTCCCTTCACACACTGCACGTGACTCTTTTTCAAGGTCTGGTCATGTTTCTGAAGTGAGGCCCCTTCAGAAGAAGGGGATGGGTGTCTGTCGTCGCTGATGTCACGGTAAGTGAGGCAGAAAATGAGCATTTACAGTGACAGAAGGAGGTGCTGAATGCCCCAAACTTTGCCTTCCAGAACAGAAACAAAACAGAAGAGTATGGACTGGGAAGTCGGAATGCCATGTTACTAAAAAACAGGCCAGAAACAGTCTGTCCTTTGCAGAGACAGTGCTTTGCACTTGTGTGTTAAGGACAGACTTCATTCTTGCTGACCAAACAAGGCCATCAGTCTGCAGCTCTGCAGAGGTTCAGAGTAAGGCTCACGGAGTTCTGCCTCTGCACTTTGTGCCACGGTCCCAGCAGAGCTGTCCTGTTCACAGCTGTCCACTCCAGAAACATGGAGCTGAGATCCTACTTCATCAAAGCTTCAGGAAGTCTGTTCTGGGACAGGGGACTGTGTGAAATGACGATAATGCCAACTAGTCAAAGTGATCGGCTTTTAAGAGCTAAGGTAGGAGTTTGGCAAGCAGAATTGTACTTGTCCAGGGAGGTCTTTGTCACCTGCTGACTTCTACATTTTTCTTTTAAGTCCCTGTAGCTTTCCCTGGGGTCGCTGCAGAAGGCATGGCAGACTCCCTCAATTGTCTTGAACTGTTTGTTTGCAGAAAGAGAGTAAAATGAACCAGCTTTTATTAAAATAAGAACTGATTGAGGTTTACCATGGCTTAATGTATCTAACAATACTGTTGAAAGGCCTGCAGGTTTCTTTTTGGGAAGGTGGAAACCACAGAAACAGAAAGATAAAAGAGACATGTGAAGAGGGTACTGAATAGAAACCTGGGAAACAAAGAGGAGAAAAGGAGAAAATATCTTTCAGGGATCAGCAATCAAAATTGAAAGGGCAAAAAGATCACGCTTATTCCTGCCTTTATGGTTCCATTGGTACTTTGTGACTCTTATCACTGTAGGTGGCAATTTATTTTTATTGGCTGGATTTCCTGCTGGCCTGTGACTCCTGGGCTACCAGAGACATGATGTGGATCAGGCACCTCTTTTGGCAGAGGTGAGGAAAGGTGAGGTGTCCATGACCTGCCGCTCTTGCCAGCAGATTTCATTCACACAAGACAGGTGAAATGATAAAGGGCAGCACTGGCGACAGCAGCTGAGAACTTCTGCCATTCCAGGGCAGCCCAGACTAGCCTCAGGTCCACCCATGTGCAAAAGAAAAAAAGTCCCTCATTTTGCACTTCATGAGTGAAGCACTGAAGCCTGTGCTGCTTGTCCTCTGCCTTGAACTAGGGGTGCAGGGGGTGCAAAAAGCATCCTCGCGCTGGCAGGAGGTTTAGCTGCTGCATCATCAACTCCATGAAGAGGTCAGAGATGGCTCAGTGACTGAACTGCAGCTTCCCAAAGTCCAGGTTAATAATGCCCTACCAAAGATAGTATGATTTCTTCACCTCACAATCATTTTTCAACATAAAAAGAAAAAAAAAAGATAAAAATTAAGAAATAAAATTTATACTAAAAATATTTATGAAGAAAGCTTTCCATAAGATAATAGAAATTTCTCCAGTCTCTCTCAGGGCCTGCAAACTAATTTATGATGGAAGAATAATTTTTCATGTGCTAAACTATTTTTTCACTAATCTTATTTTAAGAAAAGTAATATAATANTGGTGCAAACCATCACGCCCACATGCACAGCCTCACATGCAACAGGTAATGCTTGAACAAAGCCTTCTGGCTGGATTGAAACCTCTCCCAATTAGCAGGAAATTTAAAAAAAAAAAAAAAAAACCCCAAAAAAAAAAAAAAAAAACCCCCCAAAAAAAAAAAAAAAAAAAAAAAACCAAAACAAAACCAAACATCCAAATAAATTATTCTAGTTCCCAAAGGCACAATGATGAGTTTCTGCACTAAAATTCTTGATCTTAGTTATGTCCTTAGTACAAAACTCAAAAGAAAACCATGAAATCAAAAAAAGACATTAAAAGCTTCCTCATACTTCACCAGGTCTAAGGCTAAAAGGAGTGTTTCAAAAATATACAAGCATGTGAAAGAAGTCAAAGGCATCTACAAACATACAAATGCTGCTGATAGACTTTTTCAAGCAAATGGAATTATAGAAATTAATTTTAATAAATGTTGATAAATTTAGCCATGCTTAAGCCTAGCAAAAACTGAATAATTTAGGTTGGATGTGATCTCTTGAAATCATCTAGTCCAATCCCCTGCTCAAGCAGTACAAGCTGGTGCAGGTTGTCCAGGACCACGTCCACTCAGGTTCTTGAATGTCTTCAAGGATGGGGACTCCACAATCCTCCTGGGCCAGGGTTCATAGCACCCTTCAGGGGTTCACAGCAGTGCACCCTGGGCTCTGCTGCGAGGCCTGCTGATGTTTGTATCGCCTTGTCCCGGCGCAGAGCCCCAGGGAGTGTGTGGTTCAGCGGGAGAGGGAGGCACAGGAGCCACTGGCCGGCACTAGAGGGCAGGACAGGCTGCGGGAAGCGGGGGCAGCGAGCTGGGCAGGCACCGGCGGATGCACCGCCACACAAACACCCAGGACACGAGCTGGGCTCCCTTCACACACTGCACGTGACTCTTTTTCAAGGTCTGGTCATGTTTCTGAAGTGAGGCCCCTTCAGAAGAAGGGGATGGGTGTCTGTCGTCGCTGATGTCACGGTAAGTGAGGCAGAAAATGAGCATTTACAGTGACAGAAGGAGGTGCTGAATGCCCCAAACTTTGCCTTCCAGAACAGAAACAAAACAGAAGAGTATGGACTGGGAAGTCGGAATGCCATGTTACTAAAAAACAGGCCAGAAACAGTCTGTCCTTTGCAGAGACAGTGCTTTGCACTTGTGTGTTAAGGACAGACTTCATTCTTGCTGACCAAACAAGGCCATCAGTCTGCAGCTCTGCAGAGGTTCAGAGTAAGGCTCACGGAGTTCTGCCTCTGCACTTTGTGCCACGGTCCCAGCAGAGCTGTCCTGTTCACAGCTGTCCACTCCAGAAACATGGAGCTGAGATCCTACTTCATCAAAGCTTCAGGAAGTCTGTTCTGGGACAGGGGACTGTGTGAAATGACGATAATGCCAACTAGTCAAAGTGATCGGCTTTTAAGAGCTAAGGTAGGAGTTTGGCAAGCAGAATTGTACTTGTCCAGGGAGGTCTTTGTCACCTGCTGACTTCTACATTTTTCTTTTAAGTCCCTGTAGCTTTCCCTGGGGTCGCTGCAGAAGGCATGGCAGACTCCCTCAATTGTCTTGAACTGTTTGTTTGCAGAAAGAGAGTAAAATGAACCAGCTTTTATTAAAATAAGAACTGATTGAGGTTTACCATGGCTTAATGTATCTAACAATACTGTTGAAAGGCCTGCAGGTTTCTTTTTGGGAAGGTGGAAACCACAGAAACAGAAAGATAGAAGAGACATGTGAAGAGGGTACTGAATAGAAACCTGGGAAACAAAGAGGAGAAAAGGAGAAAATATCTTTCAGGGATCAGCAATCAAAATTGAAAGGGCAAAAAGATCACGCTTATTCCTGCCTTTATGGTTCCATTGGTACTTTGTGACTCTTATCACTGTAGGTGGCAATTTATTTTTATTGGCTGGATTTCCTGCTGGCCTGTGACTCCTGGGCTACCAGAGACATGATGTGGATCAGGCACCTCTTTTGGCAGAGGTGAGGAAAGGTGAGGTGTCCATGACCTGCCGCTCTTGCCAGCAGATTTCATTCACACAAGACAGGTGAAATGATAAAGGGCACCACTGGCGACAGCAGCTGAGAACTTCTGCCATTCCAGGGCAGCCCAGACTAGCCTCAGGTCCACCCATGTGCAAAAGAAAAAAAGTCCCTCATTTTGCACTTCATGAGTGAAGCACTGAAGCCTGTGCTGCTTGTCCTCTGCCTTGAACTAGGGGTGCAGGGGGTGCAAAAAGCATCCTCGCGCTGGCAGGAGGTTTAGCTGCTGCATCATCAACTCCATGAAGAGGTCAGAGATGGCTCAGTGACTGAACTGCAGCTTCCCAAAGTCCAGGTTAATAATGCCCTACCAAAGATAGTATGATTTCTTCACCTCACAATCATTTTTCAACATAAAAAAAAAAAAAAAAAAAAAAATTAAGAAATAAAATTTATACTAAAAATATTTATGAAGAAAGCTTTCCATAATATAATAGAAATTTCTCCAGTCTCTCTCAGGGCCTGCAAACTAATTTATGATGGAAGAATAATTTTTCATGTGCTAAACTATTTTTTCACTAATCTTATTTTAAGAAAAGTAATATAATAAGGATTTATTTGGTGTTCTTTATGCACTTTTTTAAAACGAGGTGAAAAGGAAATGCGGTACTTTTTCTACTGTAGCACTTTGTCTGGCAGCTTGATATGAGAGCAGACATGAGAGTATAAGTCATTTGTGTGTGTATAAGATGCTCATTGTAAAGGATGACAAAACAATCTTATTTTCCAAATTATCAAGCATGGTCTAATTGGCCAGCTTTGATCTTGTGTCTAAAAACAGTTTGGACATGCTCTTCTTGTAGCAGGGCAGCACTTTTTCCCCGGAATCTACTTCTAAATGTTTTCTATTAGCTAGCTGTTTTGTTTTGTTTTGTTTTGTTTTACAGCTTGTTTAATGAATCTTTGAAAACTTTCAGTCCTCAGATTTGTCTCCTGACAATGAATTCTGGAACAGTGACCTAGGAAAAGCAATAAGGCATTTAAGCAAACTGTTGTCCCTGAAAAATAAGTGCTTTATGAGTGTATCTCACAATTTTGTAGCCAGGTATTTAGATAAACTATTGGAAACAGTGAGTGGACAGTGCCCTGTGGGGTTTCTGGAACACCTCTGCATATCATACCATAGCCCCTATCACAGCCTGGATCAGGTGAAGGGCTGGGAGGGAGTGCATGCTCTGACATTCAATTGGAGCATTCTGACATATGTAAGATATGTGACATACCTTACTGAATTCAGTGAGATAACTTAAGACAGTTAATATGTTTTAACTTGTGATGACAATATTCAAAACCTTGTGAGCACTGTGGTGAAAGGACAGTTTTCCTCATCTCTTCCCAGATATGCACCAGAAGAAAAAACCCAAGTGTAGTTCCTAGGCCACTGAAAGGATCATAAAAATGCTGCAGTGTCAAGGAATTTATTAAAAACCAACTTTGATATTTTGACAAAAATTTCACTGATTGTATTTTACTGTTTTATCTGAAATCTCTTAAGTTTTTTAATATTTTAGATGTCAGGCACTAGGTAGGTTCCAGGAAGCCCCAGAATAAATTGTCAGATTTCTGCTTCATTTTGTGTTTGCAGAAGGGTATTTTTCCCAGTTGATCTCTGCTAGTTACTGGTTTCTTTGGTTTGAGCTCCTTTAGTTTGACTCCTGTGGAGTGTTTCTCTAGTTCTGTAGTATGTTAATGAATTTTTTGGGGCTTTTGCTTTTTTTAAAGCAGATTTATTGAGGTCATACTACCCCTGCAACCATAGCGTTTTTCCCCTGATGCCCCAGCGCACTGCTGACGTCCCAGACAGTCTCCACGTGTTGCCCACTCCTGGCATCTTGCCCCCCTATGCCAGACACTCCTGCCTGCCAGGGGCGGGGAAAAGGCTGTCCCACTCTGACACATGGTCGTGGCACCTTCTCCTCACCACCAGCTTTCCCAGCTCACAGCAGCCTCGTGCCTGGCTCTGTGGGAATACGTCTGGGTGGATGTGTGAAAGTGAGAAGAACCGGAGAGACTAGGGGTACAGAAAATGAAAAATATTGAGGCAAATTGATGAGCAGTTGCTACAAGTGAGTCACCAAAGGAGGCTATCACAGGGTGGGATCTGTATTTCATTGGGGAGCTGACTGTTTCAAGTGCAATGTCTAAGCTTTTGCAGTGACATCCCTTGGATAGCCTTATGTTGTCCTGTACCAGCCTGCTTGTCCCCTCCAGACAGCTTTGTGGAAAACTGTGATCATCAGGGAAGTTGTGTACAGCCCTCAGGCTTGATCCAGATTTTCTTGAAATCAGTGAGAGTCACTCCATGAACCTGCCTGGCCACATACCCCTGGGACAATGGGGGTCCCAATGGGCTACTTGCATGGAAGTACCAACTCGTGGCAGTACCAACTCATGGCAGTACCAACTCATGGCAGTACCAACTGCTTTTCCTCTGTTGCTACTAACTTGTAGTGCAAAGGATTCTGAGAGACACAAACAGCCTCTCTGGATCTCTCTAGGTCTGCAACAGTACTTTTTGAATGGCAATTCCCTCCCTGAGTATGGACAAGAGCAACAGCATTGACATTGCCTTAAAATTCAGTTTCCCATTCAGCAGATGGAATTTTCTGTTTTGAGATACAATGATTTTGTGTCAGAGAAATGGGAGATGGCATAAACTCAACCAAAATACTGGAGGGAAGCAGGCATGAAAGTTGCTTCCTGGATCCAAATGTTGGAGACCTCTGGACCTCTGGTAGGCCCACCTATTGCAGAAACAGATGTGAGTAACTAATAACCAACTCAAGCTAGCTGTCTCATCCTAGATAAAATGCTTGACTATTAATCACAATCTGAATCACTTTCCTTTTTTTTTTTTTTTTTTTTTTTTCTT
>VWZT01003571.1:82121-132391 GCA_013397055.1 Pachycephala philippinensis | reverse complement strand
TTTTTTTTTTTTTTTTACTTGACCTGTAGTGAGATTTCCACCACATGTGGCAGGAATATCAGGACTGTGATATGCAAAGAAACTACGTGGGGGGGATATCTCAGTGCCTGAAGTGTTTGGTGCTGAGACTGGTAATGATGAGGGCTCGATGTGGTGCAACAACAGAACTGTGAGCATAAAAAGGGAGCTGCCAAGCAACAGATTTCAGACTAGCAGCTAAGGAACCTGGTAAGCCCAGTGGTTCCCTCTGTCCTCTGTCTCCATGTGTAAAGAGGAAGCACTGGATCCCATCTGCAAAATTGTCCTTCCAGCCAGCTCAGAGAGCTGAACCTGCTCTGCTTCTCTGCTGGATTTTCCTTATGAGTTTTGAATCTAAAAAGGAAATGAAAACCATTACTCTATTTTTCGTACTGCATTTTCTGATCCAGCTACACCAAGTCCTTGAAAATCATCCAAGGGAATTCAATCCTTCAGCTTACATGTTGTTATAATTATCTGAGTTTGACTCTCCTTGCCTCCCTCCATCTCTTCTTCTCTCTCTAGATATGGGATCTATAAATTACAAAGAAAGGCAGGTGTAACTGTTGCTCGATAGTTTGCTGTGACCTTAAACAAGTAAATAAAATTATTATAAAAGATACTAGAGACTTATTTTTTAAAAATCATGGATTTCAATTAGACTACCTATGTGCTTTAATATACGTTTGTGTTCTTATATATGTTTGTGTTAACTTTTTAAATTGCAATCCATGTGACCCACATGAACTGAGATGATAAATGTTGCCATCCCAGTGTGGCAATTCTGCTGGCAATAACGTGATCTCTCATTGCTATGTTGATAAGTGTCTGAGAAGAAAATTTATGTCTGGGCTTTGTTATGCCATGCACTACATAAATCACTGTACATGTCAGTACCAGGTAACCCTCCTAAAGACCCGAATTATAGTTAAACATTTATTCAATCTCATTCTCTTTCATTGGGGTCATTGACCCCCAACCTTTCTATAAAAAAGTGTTGCACTCCAGTTGTAATTGCTTCCTTTAAAACAAAAGCATGCAGGGCTCGTGCACAGTGCATACTCTCTTTCTTAGGTGATTATTGCCATGCTTGCATATGAACTCACTTGAATGATGTGCTTGCTGAAACTCAAGGCTCCAGTCAAGAATGAAAATCTGATCTGATCTGTCTGCACAAATGTGCTCTGGCACAGCCTGCTTAGAGTAATCCAGGACTGAAAGTTTGACCTAAGCTTATTTATCAACTCCAGACTCACTGTGAAATTCCAGCAGATTGCTGAGTCTCCCAAGGCAAAGTTTAAGTCTGACCTTCCCTTTATGTGTGATTAAAGAGAATATGGAGTCACATTGGAATAGCTCAAAGGAAGAAAATAGGAAATGAGGGGTGCAAAGAACTAGGATGAAACTTCAAGGCTAGTAGTGCCAGCAAGGCTACAATTCCTACACAATCCTTAAAACCAATTGATTTGTCAGAACAGGCTTTAAGACCATGCTGCTTACTGAGACTAATAGAAGAATAACCTTTTCTAAACTTAAGAAATTATCAGAAATTTTAATCTGTCTCTAATTTGCCAGTATCCATATTTTCTATCAGAAGGAGTGTAGCTGGTGATCTTCCATGCAAGATCTGTTAGGAGACATAGAATTTATATGCAAACATAAAAGCAACCTTTCCCAGAAAAACACACCAATTCCTGTGTCTTCCCTACTTTTTTTTTTTTTTTGAANAAGGCAAAGTTTAAGTCTGACCTTCCCTTTATGTGTGATTAAAGAGAATATGGAGTCACATTGGAATAGCTCAAAGGAAGAAAATAGGAAATGAGGGGTGCAAAGAACTAGGATGAAACTTCAAGGCTAGTAGTGCCAGCAAGGCTACAATTCCTACACAATCCTTAAAACCAATTTCAGCAAATGATCACAGGGTGAATATGCTTGAAATTCATTGCACATTCAGAGTTCACCACTGGAGAGTGGANGCAGAAGGCATTCATACATCAGGTCTCTCAATTCTAGCCTAGCTGGTAACAAGAAAGTGAAGCCACGTTCTTTACTTGCTGTGGAAAACCACCCAATGAAGTGCACCCCTGAAGAAACAAAGAACAGAAAAGCTAAATCCCAGTATTTCTAGAGGTGAAAATGTCCACTGTTTGTGATATTGTTACGGAGAAACCACCACTGGAGAGTGGAGCAGGAGAACACTCCTAGAAATCCTGAAATAGCTTTTCTGCTTATGGAGTTTCAGTGGGACCGTGCTCAGGAGACAGGGGTTGTACCCAAACAATGGGTGCTAATATCTCAACTTCATTCATGAGGCAAAAAATCTTAAATGCACACCTTTCCTAGACATACAGAACATAAAATCCATTAACTAAAAGCTTTTAATACCTTGAAAAAATACAATTGCAATTCTAGTAGGTGAGGATTTTCTTCTCATATTTTTGCTCTTTATAGCTCTTTAAACATTCAACAAATCTTAGCCAAATATAGCTGCAGAAGTACAAAATTTAAATAAAAAGAATTCTGCAAAGCAAGTAGAGAAGCCTTCATATCTGGACTGACAGCTACCCTGGCACCTAATGTTTTGACAGCATGCAAATTAATAAACATCAGAATTTTGCCGTATTTCTTGACAGACCCAAGAAGAAGCCAGATAGTAAGCCTTTTTTTTCAAGCAAAACTAATACAAAGTGCAGAAAAAAACCTTCTCTAAAGCAGTTTTTGCCACTGTTCTTTAAAAAGTTTTGCTAGGACACTCTGCATGCGTGAGACCTTGCAGCTGTGCAGCCAAAGGGTGTTCAGACACGAGACTTTTTCCAGCCAAGTTCATATGCTACTAACTAGGCCCTGAAGATTCTCTTTCCTCCAAGAGTTGAAGCTGCTGAGTTCCTGAAGAAAAATTTGAAGTATTCGGGTGTCTAGAGAGAGAGAGGGAGAAAAAAGGATGCTCAGCTCCCTTACCAGGACAGTTGGGATTTTCACATGGATATGAGACCCATCTCCCAGTCCCCAGAGATGCTGCATTCATTATGCTCAGTGACTGCTTATTGTAAGTCATTGCTTGGGCCAAGCACTGGCAGGACTCTACATGCCTTCTCCTAGTACTAGTTTCTGTATTCCAGTGTAAAGATGAAAAGAACCTGCCAAAGGCCATGAAGTAGTGGCTTGAGCCATTGGGCTCCACTCATTGACTGAGTACTTTTGCAAGGCAAGACTAGTACCAGTGTTAGCCTCAGGGCTGTGTTACACTCCATAAACACAGTGTGGGAAACTCCTCCTGGCCTGGCTGGACAGAGCAAGAAACTGGGGAGGCACTGAAGCATCTGAGGTGAAACCCATCTGCATCTCTTCCTAGGTCTGCCAGAATAAACAAAAGGATATATGTCAGTTATGGGATTTGTATGTAGGGTAAATATACACTTAATCTTCTCGTGAATCACCTTTTTTCACACAAAGATCATCAGTGATCCCTAGGAGAACAGCTGCTCAGACACATT
The DNA here is from genome assembly GCA_013397055.1 of Pachycephala philippinensis. NCBI lineage: Eukaryota > Metazoa > Chordata > Aves > Passeriformes > Pachycephala > Pachycephala philippinensis. The sequence continues at coordinate 128,879 of VWZT01003571.1, read as the reverse complement.
GGGCTCTGGCCTCAGAAACCTCCCACACCAATGTCATGAGTAAAAAGCTATAAAAGAGCTGGTCTGCCAGATTGGAGGGTCAAATAGCAGCCTGGAAGTGCTTGTAATAGGGAAGAGTGTAGCTACTGGTATTCGTTCCTCTTTCTTAATGGCCTTGTGCAGGCGCAAATAGAATTTTTTTAATGAAAAAGTAAAAAATAGGTGACCTTTACAAAAAAATTAATCATTTCAATCACACTTTCATGTTGCTGAAGTACATGCTTCAGCTAAGAATTTGCCCAGATTTTATTATTTTTAATTATTAAAAAATATATATCTTGGAAAGTATCTCCTGAAACACTGATCTAGAAAGATCAGCCTATTATCACTCTCTTGTAAAGAACCTCGTAATTTTTATTTCCTTGCAAGAGAACCAGGCAGGGGGGAATTGAGAACGATTTCAAATCTCAATAACAAAGAACAGGAATTTACCAGTTTCAAACAACAATCACTAAGCAAAATGAGCTCATTCTTTATTATATGCCATCAATTAAATGCATTATCTTAAGCTTTGTCTTCAGCTCATACCTACAGAAGTTATATTGTTACGTTTTTATTCATAGATTTTAGCAAAATAGTAAGCCCAGAGAAACAGTGTCTTTATCATCTTATAAGAGATAGAAATATTTTTGCAGTCATGAAATTTCAGGTAGGCAGGCTCATATTTTTCTGTTCTTTATAAAGGCCATTTTGATCTCTAAGGGACAAGTTGTTTTGCTTACCAAAACAAAATTTTCTTTTGTATATTCATATGTGCATGTGTCTGGCAGTTGGCCCCTCCATGTTTGCATCTATTGGCCAAATTGATAGAGTAAGAAATTGTCTCACAGTTTTTCTCTCCTGCAGCTTGTATGGATTATTCAAGAAGATGTGAGGAGACCCATCCAGGCCCCCTCTGGGGAAGGGCTACAACCTTCCTTGGGTTTGCTGCACAGCCATTTCAAAGACAGGACAGAGCAATCATTCCCACTGACAATTCTCGCAGGTCACAGAGGTTTCTGAAATTTGTGTGTCACGGGTTTTCCCCTGATTCACTCAAAATGAATTACTTACAAATGGCCCAATAGTGTTAGCTTTCATTGGAGATGTACAAAAAGCTAATCAATACCTAACCAGTAAGGAAGTGTATAAGGGCTGGTTGGTCACCATGGGCAGCTCTGACAGAGCGTTTATCAGTTTGTCTGTCTCTGGTTTTGCCTTTATCATTAAATGGGCAAAATAAAGACATGACACTTTAAACTGTATTTACAGGTACCTACAATTTTTCTCCTAGGGTATCTGTGCAAGTCCCCCTTCAGCTACTCTTTCTGAAGCTTATAAATTACTTTGGAACTGCAACCTACTTTATCCACTTTTAATAAAAACACTTAGGAATACCATCCTGCATGTCAACCTACTGCAGGAGTTATCATTAGCACAGTGAACCAAACTAGTCAATTGAAGTGGAAACTAGATATGTCAAGAGTTCACATTTACTGGCAGCACTTTGCTTGTTTCATTAAATCCATCAAGGACTCAGAGCAGGGACTTATCTAATAAGGCACCTTGCAGAAGAAACATGATAGCAAAGGTCACAGCATTTCAAGCAGGAACAGGACCACTGTTGAAAGGTTCATGAACTTTCAATTAAGTAACTGACTTACCTCCCAGTATTCCAGGTCCAGATACAGTCACTAAAGCAAGTAGCTGCTCCTCAACTGACAGTATTTCTGGGTCCTTCCCAGCATTTGAATGGGAAGGATGAAATAATTTAGAGGTATTTGCAAAACTGACTAAATGAACTTATGACTTTGAATGTCCCTCCTATATGTCACTTGTGTGGGAATACAGAAGAAAGCAGTGGAAAAGTAAATAAAGGAATAGTAAGAGTTTCTGCCTTGAAGAGAAGATGATGCCTTAAAATATGGTTCTGTGCAGTAATGTTGAGTAGTAACATCCTAAGAAGTGTGGTTTGAAGGTGTGGTAAGATTTAGTACTAGAGAATAATAAAATCTAATCGAAGGATAGGTTGGAACTGCTACAAGAGAAGCTCAAATTGAAAACACCAGAAAACAACCAAGTCAGAAGGGCAGTTCTGAAATGAAATGGAGCAAAGAACCAAACACTATTAAGCAACAGCACTGGTGTTTAGAAAATACTGTGTGCAGAGTCTATTATTCCAACCAGCTTAAAATCAGCTGAGGCTCTCAGTGTCTCATACCCTCACTGGTGCCATGTCCTTTCTTCCATCACCAGCAAACACAACCTTTCCACTGTTTGCTAAATCATTTTCTTGTTCTGTCCTTTGGATTGTGTCACCACCTCTATGAATCCTGACTGTCTTTTCTTGTCACATTAAACACACATAATTGGCTTTGACTTTCAAGGTCCTTCACAGACTTCTCTCTCTTGACCTGTTACCTGAAACTGGGAATCCAAGTGCCAGCTCTCGTCTCTGATCAGCAAGTGTGCTCTTAGGCTTTTAAGCAAGCATTTTCAAGCAAGAAAAGGTGATTAGTGGCCCAGTGATCTCAGAAAGCATACCTGCTCCAAACTGCGGAGTTCTTTTATTCTTGGAAAAGGAGGGAAAGGGAGATGTTTCCTCAGCTACTTTATTTTGGAAGACAGCTAGGTGTGGCAGGCAGCCAACAAGAGACAGGTTTGGTAAAAGCACACTAACTTCTCTAGAAGGATGCTTTTTCTCCTATGAGGCTGAAATTAGTTGTAGTTTCACTCAAAATGCTATTGCACATTAACCAAAATCAGCAGCAGAATGTGTATTTATACAGCACATATGTTTTGTGTATATACAGACAGTAAGCTGTAAAAACACTGAGGCATAGGTCTGTTCAGTGGCAAAAAGGCTTTGAGGTAAGGGAATGACACATTTTCCAACACAAGCCAGACTTCAGCATATTCTGTTGAAGGTATGATGCGTCCTGATGACCGTGACTAGGGATTTGCTGTGTGCCCTTCTGGAGGGTTGGCTTTTCCCAGCTTACAGATTGGAGTTCAACCCCAGTGAGCTGCCACACAGCCAGGCAACAGGACAGAGCATCTGTCCCAAAAAACATTTGTGATCCCAAATCTGAAACTTGAGGAAAATAATTCAGAATTCTTCTCATGTTATTAACATCCATGCACATAGTTTGCAAAATACTGTCTTACTTATTATAGAAGAAAAGGTCTAAAGATCTGCTCATTTTTTATTATTACTCTAATAAAATAGAGAATAATGAATAGGCATAAATTTGGATATAAAATATATCAGATTTAATCAAATTTAGTCCTGATCTAAAGATCTGATGAGCCTAAATTCTTCACAAATATCCCTTACCTGAATTTTGACTCTTCTTCAGCACTAAAACCTATGTCTATTTTTTTATAAAATTTTAGATTGATATCTGTATCTACCTCCTCTTGCCTGCCTGAGAGAGCTTCACAAAGTGAGACTGCAGATTGATGGTTTCCTGCCCAGCTGCAGACAGGTTACCAAAGGATAACTTCTCTGATCAACATGCTGTTGGGGCTAGAGAAGAGGTTCCCAATGACAAACATAAGAAAATGGACTTCCTACATGTTTACCGTGGGTATCTTTTAGCTTGATGAAGTTTAGAAGAGGAGATCTTGTCTAAAGTTGATTGTTGAAGAGCATAATCAAATCTCTGGTGCTACTGCAGCTGCCATTTCATTCCACAGCACCTTCTTGCTTATGTTCAAGACTGCCAGTTGACATGGATGCAGGTACAGCCATACCATTAAAATGTTTCAAGTTTCAGGAAGACTTGCAGCACTACAAAGCATGGCCATGTCACTTCTGACCTCTGCAGCAGATGAAATGTAACTTGGAGAAGGGGCTGCCAATGAGTTGTGCAATGTGGCTGCATGTCTGCATTTCTGAGGGACTGTTCCTAATTAGCACTGATGTCACCAAGTGTAGTCAGGCATACATGGTATGAAAGTGAAATACAGTAGAAATCCATTGTGTTCTACCCCACCAAGATGAAAATTGGATGCCTTTCTCTTTTAGCAGGTAGTTCTGAACTCAGTGCTCCCTGCTCCTGCAGCACAGAGTTACACCACATAGTAGGAATGTGCAGGTAAGAAGTGAGGTATGATGGATGTTACTACTACATGATTGGAATTCAGTCATACCAGTGATTAATTTTTCCTGTACTTGGGGAAGGCTGCAAAGCAAGGGGTAACTGCTGCAGAATAACAATGAACACAGCCAGAGAGAGCAGAAAATTGCATGATACGTGAGCACTTGCTAAATGCTGACTCACAGCACCCCACATTTCTCCCTGCTGCCTTCAAAACTCTCCCTAATCTCTTCGTATGTTCAGCTTACCGGATGATTCACAGGGTCCCTGAAGCACCCCCACCCCCATTCTTTGGATTTTTATTTTCCTTCTACTCCTACTCTTTCCATTTTTTCCCCCGATGCCTGCTGAACCATTGTTTCCTAGATCTATCATCATTACTTCCGACAGTCCCTGAACATCGGGATGGGGTCTCTAAAACAATGCCAAAACCCCTTTTCACATACTTCCTCCTATCTGCAACTCTCCTGGGCCTAATTTAGTCTACTTTTTACTAATTATAAATACGGATAATATGAAATCAACTGCATGAAAGAGTCGAATGACACTTTCTTTAGAGAGATTACTTCAACTTTTAAGTTTCCAAGTTAATAAACATGGCTCTGGAGGATGAGGCTTACCTCAGCTTCATTTATGGCACCCAGACAGCTCCTTTGTGAAGTGTGACTGGAAAACCACCTTATCATTAAAAACGCCTGAGATTACATGTTCCAGATTTGCAATACCATAAATTGCTAGGGGGAAAAAAAAGCCTACTCTAGCATATGCAACTCAGTTTAATAAAGCACTGTATAAACAACTTACCTTGTAACTCACAGCAAACTAAGAACTTTGGAAAATCAATTTTTGCTTCAATTTTCCTTTTTGTAATGATAGAACATAACCCTTCTCCCATCAACAAGCTCAGCAACATCCTCCTGGCCTAGAACATGGCAGTCAAGAATGAAGCCACTGCCAGAGCAGCACCTGAGTTGTATTTCCTGCACTCAATGTAAATTACCTTTCAGTTACATGGGTTTGGATACAGACTGAACTTTTCCACTCTGCACTCAACTTGTGAAATTGATTCATATGATTTTGGAAGAAAGACATTGTCAGAATAGAGATGATCTCACTAAAAGAATAGGATGTAGCGGGATAAGATGTCAAGTGAAATCAGTACTCTTGTAGTTCAAACAAACATCTGAAAAAGATACTATGCATCATCAATTTCCATAAAGATATAATACAGGGGACTTTGCCAAGTCTTTCTTTAAAATTCTGTTACTTTTACACATTTCTAAATAGTAAAAAACTACAGAACAAAAAAATCTTAAGTAAATGTATTTATTATTGTTGGATTTTTTAATGCAGAAATAGTGTTATTTCAATTATAGGCATACAATCCTGTTTCATTGTTCTTTATGCAAAAACAAGAGATAAGAACACATTGGTCAATTGCATTTTGATTAAGAGTCCAACTGTGGTTTCAGATGTTTATGCACACATTTCATTGACAGCAGGATTGATTACACTTGTACATGAAAGGAGAATTTGTCTCAAAAAAAAGTTTAAAAGACTAAGGATTCTTCTTATTTGAACACCTGTTTTACACAGAAAAGCCATTTGCATACATGAAGACAATATATGCGAAGGATACGAAGACCAACTTCACAAAATTCGTATCACCTTGACTGCTACAACATTAATATGGAAATTAGTCTTTTAATAAAGGGAACCAGTTGTGACACAATCAGGAATAGCACTTCCCCCTTCCCATAGTTTTAACTACATATAACTTGGTGAATACGGTTTTCAGAACAGACCTCTGTTTCACCTGTCCATTGTTTTAAGAAAGTAAAAGTTTAGCCCTTTATCAATGATTATAACACAATTTCCTATCCTTTCATATTTTATGGGAGTTTCAAAGACCAAAAGAGTTTATAATTTCCAAGAATGCCTTGTGGATTAACTGGTGCAGCTAAGAGCTGGATATGGATAATGCTGAAAGTAACTATTGAAAAATATGTCTTTAATGGTGAAAACAATTACTTCTCTTAACTGAAACCTCAGACAAGCATAAAGGGACATGTGCATAACAGGAAATTGTCTTGTAATTATTAGTAGCATCTTCTTTCTTCCTTTGAACTATTAACAAAAGCTAATGATAAAGCATTTATGAAGAACCAAACAGATTCTCTACTTCCATTTTAACAATAGGATCTGCCTAAATAAATGTTATCCTCTGAAAGTGAAACTCTCATTCCACAACTCAAGTTTCAGCCTCCAGACCTACAGCTGGAGTTCTGTGTAAATGCAGCAAAGGACACAAAACAAAACCACCTCTTAGTTCTAGAGGTCACCTCACTCAGAGCCACCCGACAGGAGCCAGGTCCTAGAGGAATGACGCGCTCACCATCCTGAAATACCGCGGCTGAGTCGGGCGCCAGTTATCAACCAAGGGGTGATCAGGTTCGTCCTCGGCATTCTTGGAGAGGCTGCGGAGCTTCGCCATCTGCAGAAGAGAAAAAATGGAAGTGTCCTGATGGAAATCCTTTGGATCAAATCCACAGCCCAACAATTAAACTAAGGAGGCGGGTCCAGCTGTGGAAAAAAAGTCTCCTTCAAAGCTGTGAAGATGTCCTTCACCCCACTGCCACAAAAACTGTACTCATGGTTTTTTTCGTAGCAGTGATAATCTTAGGAATAGTCAGAACAGAAAAATGGGTCCGATTTGAACAGGATTGTGAAAAATAGTGTCATTTAGGTACTGTCTACAGAACTGTGTACAGCCACAGAAACTGTGGGAAGTACTCAGAAAATGTGAATACAGCAGCATGTGCTCTAATAAACCTCTCCTACTCTAACCCTTAGTGCCTGCTTGTTAAGAATCCTTTAGCATTGCAAGGTGTTAAAGCTGAATTATAAACTAATTGTTCATTTCCACGGTAGGTCTGTAGCAGAGGATATATTCTGCTGCAGTGACACAGAAAATTAATTATTAATGACAGGACTTATTATTACTAAAGACTTGGTCAAGGTTTCAAATGGTTTGTAAACAAGGCCTGCAGCTTGACTCTCCTTGGCCATACCAAGGTATGGGGTTTTTTGGAGGGATGCCATGTGAAGAGTTCTGCCCATACTCGTCAAAACTGTGTAACACTCCTTCTCTACTGCTTTTTGATTTTCAAAGGATGCAACACATATACAGATACCCTATATTCACTTGTCGCTACCATGCGCTACACTAGACTCAAAACACATCAGCTGTGATTCAGACACTTGAACCCTTCCCTGTTTGAATGACTTACCGTGAAAAGCACACACACGTTTCCCATGTAAACTTGAAAAGCATGCATCACCTTTATTTGCCAGGAGCTTCAATACTTCAATGTATCTACTTTTCAGTACAGACTTCGAGGCCAATACAAGCAGAGCTTCTGTCTAGGTTGTAAAACCTGGGTTCACTGTGATTGAACTAGGTCCAGTTTCTGGACTGAGCTAGCTCGGGCATCTCAACATTACTCTTCACTGAACAGTCAGAGAAGCCAGCCATCTCAGTCTGCCTGAACAATGATGAGGTCACATTTATAACCAGCATGATATGCGTCCGATGGATTAATAGTCTGAAATTAAATTTCAGATTTCAGATGAAGAACCATTTGTATGGGAAGAGATGAAAACTGTGCATCAGTTTTGTTAATACTGATAACTTACTATTGGAGAAGACTGCTGGGGTTTATTATTTGTGGAAGATCTGCTCTACTCGGTAAAAAACCAACATGTATTCAGGCTACGATTACATAAAGATGAAAAAATTAGTCTGCAATTAGACAGAGTTATTCCACAGTTAAATTCCTGTTCTTTCATTAAAAGTAATCTGAGCGGCTAGACCACCCACACTGTATCTCACTGGGATTGCTGGTGAATTGATTTTCCTGCAGAGCACTGATTTGCAGCGACTGCACTTCCCCTGGTGGCTAATATACAGTTACCATCTGGCTGCAAGAGCATCCAAGAAATCCACTGCAAATGCACACACACTTAAAATAATCACTATTAATGAGGCTGCCATGGTCGTACGCTGTCTAGGATTAGAAATAATTGGCAACACAATCCTCTTATGAATACATTATTTAGAGAGCAGGCACTCTGGAGTGAGGGAAGTATTTCTATTGTATTTCTAGGCAATAACTCACGCACACTGCCAATTCTGCCTGAAGAGCAGCTACCTCAGGGTAAGAGCCAATGTCTTGTCATTATGTAGTAATTTCATCTTTACCCTAAATGCTCCATTTTTTCTGCAGAAGGTAAAGTTAAAGAACAGTCTGTATGTTTCCCAAAACTCACTAGTTTTAGAACGGCTGAGAAACAGATCATGACCCAAACACAACAGTAATCAAAAAGTCTTTTCATGAAGCTGGATCAATAATGTGATTAGCTATTTCTTTAAAAATGCATTTTAAATCAGAGATGCTCAATAATGACTACACTTTTCCTAATCAAATCTGTAGCTGATCTTCTGTAATGTAAACATCTAAGATGATTCATTTTGTGGAAACCAGTCAGACCATATTTGTATTTTTCACACAAGTACCCACTTTAAAATAGCCCCCATATTTTAATTTTCAGATGGGCAAGGAAACAGGAGGCAGAGCAATTCAATAAGCTCTGAGAATTAAGCTGTAAGTTACATGAATACATTATCGTATTTCATCTATTGCCAGCTAAGGTTCTCACCATACCTGAGTTGTATTACTTAAAAGATAAAGAGCCACATAAACACAAAGTACTAGAAAATAAAAATATTTTCTTTTTTGTGATAACATGCACATCAATGAATACACTAAATACATTATCATCTTGAAAACCTAAAATGAAAAGTTACGTGTCTGAATATAGTATCTACATCATATGTCAGTCCCTTGATTAATATTCATGTGCTTTGTATCCTGAAGCCTTGAAATTTATGGTATCATATCATTATAGTTTGCTGACTAGAGAAATAACCTCAGATGAGAAAACTGACTTGTGTGGTAAGAGTAGAATCATAGGCTGAAATGTGCTGAAAGAGGGCATTCAAATTCCTGTAAGTGTATTGGGGGGAAATTAGGAGGGGAAATTAACAAGAAATACTTCTCTATAGTAAATGACCAAAGGAGTTTTTGACATTAACAATAAATTATAGTTATCTGATGTTGCTCCAGTTTGGGAAAATTTAGCTGGTATGCCTTCCAGAAACATGGGTATCAATCACATGATTCATCACTTCCAATTTACACTCCCATCTGCAACACAGGGCAGACAGAATCACCAATACCATTACATTTGTATTCTGATAAATGATGGTTTTTTAAAGAAAACTTTTACCATCTACACTGTGGTATGTTTTTACTGATTTAAAAAGCTCTCTGACGTCTGCGGGCTTGAACTACCTGTTGTTGGATGTGGGCTAGTTCTTCACTCTCCTTTTAATCCTGTACTTTCTCACAAATCCAGTGAGTGTTTTTCTTGTCAAAAGAATAAGTTCAGGTTATGGCATGTCAGTAAAAAGAAGGGGGAAGTTTACCTGGTCTGAACTGACTATGATAGGCTCTCTAAGAATAATCCAGGTGACACACTCTTCACAAGGTGGAGTAGTGAAAGATCCATGGTATGTCCAGTAGTCATGAGATTTAGGGAAAAGAATCGAAGGATCGAAGTTTGGAAAAGGAGCATTTTTCCCCTTTAAAATAGAAACAAAAACACAACAAAACCAAACAGAAAACTCTTCAACAAATCTAGTTAAGATTAGTTTGCAGCTCTGTTGTTTTAAGAAACAGGGAGTGACTCAAATACTTCAAATGTATAAACTGAGGAAAGTAAGCACAGATCTACGTGAGATACAATGATGCAGTGTGAAGATAAGTGGACTGAATGACCCTCAGAGACGGGCCCAGAGAAGCATGACAAAACATAAAACTCCATGAAGCTACTTCTTGTACCTGAGCTAACTCATGTGAAGTGGTGTCCAGTACCAAAGTGTTTCACTCATTTCTGTGCAGAAATACTCCTCCTTCTGGCCTCCTTTCTTATGGAAATTCTTTCTGGCTACTGAATAGTGGATTAGTTCACCATATAACAAAGTGAGACAGGTACTACTTTTATAGTATTTGTGCTAATAACAAGCAGGACAGCCTATGAAATGTGAGATTTATCACATAATGTTATCTAAGACACAAATGTCTAGTCAGTGGCATTTCCAGAGATCCATTAGGCAGCCTATATATTGAGACCAAATGGACTGATTTCCAAAGATGCCTTTTATTTGGCACTGCCTGCTGAGGCAATAAAGTTCCACACCTAGTTTTTAGGTGAGTAAAGATTGGGGAAATTACTCATTTTCTCAAACTCATAAGCCCCACTAAAGTCAAAAAAGGCTCATATGTAAATGAAAGAAAGGACTTTTCATGTTAAGGAAAAGCTACCCATGGTTTTATTTCCAAATATATTCTGGAAATGTTGCAGAGCAGAATTTTAAAACTAGAAAGTCAGACATTGTGATTTTTTTTTCTGTCCTGAGACTCGGAGCAATCTTCCTGTAATGAAAAGCCCAACATAATTACCTTTGTTTTGATAGCATTTATTTCTTCAAGAATTCTCTTCATCTCTGGTTTGGGAGTTTCCCCTACCTGTAAAGAGGAAAGCATGAGCTAAGCAAGGAGTTCTGCTTGACCAGCTTTCTTCTTCCTCCTATTTTTCTATATGAGCATCTAAACATACATAAACTATAAAACTGTAATGCATTAACCCAACCTATCACCCGTTACCAGCTTGGTAAGCTCTGTCTTCTCTCTGTTACCTCTGTACCCCAACAGATATTATGATACAAAGGGGGAAATTGTATCAGTACAGAAATTTTAGCATAACAGGTAATTTCACAACACAGATTTCACGGTCAGATATATTGTTTGCAATTACTGATCTCAAAAAAGACATCCAGCTTCCTATCTCTAGTGCTATCTCTAGTGAATATGAATTAAACAAGAAAGAGCAACAGCTACTATTTCAGGCTATGGCTGTATGCCCCCAAAAGGATTTTTAAAAAATGATGATAACATGTATTATCTGTGAGATAGTTTTGTTTGAGAGAAAGTTCATGAAGAACCTAGAAGAGATACGTGTCCTTGAAATCTGTCCCCAGCTAGCAAAAAAGACAGCTGACTGCTGTTGGTCGGAGGGCCACTTCTGACACGTGTCCCCATTCCGTGAGCCACATAGTGACACAATAGCTGCAGGGACAAGTGTGTGTAGTATTGGATACCACTTCACATAATATGACTCATGCTCTATAACTTGAAAAGGATACATTACTGAAAGTCAACCCCTTCAATGTGGTAGGATCCCTAGAAAATATACTTGGAGGGTTTTGCTTTTTTATAACCCCCTAAGAATAGAAACTCCATAGCATCAGTGCAAAGAACGGTTGCATGGTTCTACTTACTTGCAAAAATATGGCCAAAACAGCTATCCCATCAGTTCTTCTCCTAGCATCGAGGTAATTACTGTATTTGGGATTCCAGTGTAACAAATGTAGCTTGAAAGAAAGAAAAACATGTAAAAAAACCCCCATTACTCAACAGCATGCCATCAGAGGCTGAATTTACAGTTATTCACGTAACTGTGTGAGCTTGAGGCAACAAAGAATGATTATGAGGCCTTCCAAAAGGAGGAAAGAAAAAACGGACAGCAAGTCATATATTAGTTATATCTGTCATACATTATTAACTATACTACTATTTGCTTTAAAATAAACTATAAATATCTTAATAAGAAATTGAAAGAAATTAACTGGAATCTCATCTTAAAGCCGAAGCAAAGCTGCTTAAGTAAGCAGGTAGAACATGCAGTTCAGACATCATCTACTGATATGTGATTCAATTCCATTTGGCATTCAAATTACAGCAATTCTATCAAAGAATCCATATGAATATTATAATGTATATTATTAGTCTACATTTCTCATTTTCTTTACAATCCTAAAGTGGTAAAGAACCAAGATAATTCATTCTCCCCCGCCTTTCTATCACTGCAATGTTATACTTCTACTATAATTCTATATTTTCAGAATGCTGTTTTAGTAAGTTTGGATTGCTTCTGAGTAATTCAGTCTTACTGTGCTGTTTCACACCACATTGGTTTGAGAAGATGGAAACCTTTGTTTCACACAGTATTTTTCTTTCCTCATGCTGTGAGAATTACTTCAACCTGACTCATGTTTATAAGAATCGATGGGAATAAGAACAAGAAGGCACAGAAGAATAAACAGAAAGAACTCCCTGAAAAGCAGACAAATGACAGACTTTGTCCCACCAGAACAACAGTGACAAATTTTACTTTACACCCTGTTTTAGAGTAAAAAGTGGCGAGTCTTACCTCTCCTGCATACCTCACTCCATTCACAACATGCTCCGAGCCGTGGTCGTCAGAGGAGCCCCAGTGGAAGTGCAGCTGCCGTAGCCTGTAGACTCGTGGGAGTGGCCCACCTCTCAGCACTGCAATTGATAATCTGCAACAGCATCAGACTGAAGCATCTCCCAACTCTTTTAAATGAAATACATATGTATCTACAATATTTACACACATATTTACATATTTACTGTACAGATGCTCTATTTTCTGAAAATCTGCACTGATTTTAGCCACATGTCAGGCAACCATCTTCAGCTATATGCACTTACAGGCAGAGAACTTTTGCATCTGTGCTTCCATTATAATCACTAGAGATCATTGATTTAATTCAGCTGCATAAATGTGCATCTAGTACTTTCTGGAATATTCCAGAAACATCTGGACAGGACTGAGAGATGTGGCCCAGGATCTGTGGAAGAACTGTACATTTCTAAAGCAGTATCTGGAGGCAAGGGGAAATAGATTAGGTTATCAAACATGTCATGGGGTGCCTGTGTTTGGGTAACTGAAGTACACCCCTCAGGAGAACAGTCAAGCCTCTAGACTAATTCTGCTTGCCTTAAGGTAGACACTCAACAGACAGCAACCTGGATTGCTCTCTGGACTTCTTGAACTCCAACTCTGTTGCCTCGAACAGCAGTTTAGATATAATCCACCAACTTTTAAAATCCCACAATAAGACACCTAAATTTAGATGTCTTAATCTCCCCCTGATTTGAATCTAGGATTTATCTATGCGAAAGTACACAAATAGAACCACGGAACTACTGAAGTGCTAGATGATAAATTCCCACAAAACACTACAAAACTGTGTATCTTACTGCAGGCTATGGCTTATTCATTTAAAAAGTTATGAAATTACTGATGCTGCTTCTGCTCCAATGGCTGCTCCCTCCGGTTATGGAAGAGGAGAAAGAAAGCAGCAAATAAACCAGACAAGCAATCACTGAGAATACAAGCTATTTTCCTAAAGAAAAGTTCAGCCTGTGATGAATGATATCTAGTATTCTAAATAATCTTAACATTTATAAATAAAATTGTAAACGGAAGTGGTCTATTTGAAAGGTTCAATAAAATAGAAAGAACGTATTTACATTCACCAAATACTAAAAGATACTCAATTCTCATTCACTTTTTTTGAGGATAGAATTTACAGCATTCCTATAAAACATTCAGCAGTTCTCAAGAATAGGTCTTTATATGCCAGAAAAAAATATCCTTCAATATGAAAACAAAATAATTAAATGCATTATTGTCTCAAGAAATACAGCACTAAGAGTAGAGCAAGCTGTTATTCTCAACAAATTCCTTCTACTTCTTCCCACAGACATTCAGAACTGTGGTCAACACAGTCAGGGTAAGAGTAGTAGCTGACAAGGCCATCAATTCTCCATTAAAATAAATCTGTAAGGCCAAATAATCCTCTTTAAGGCAAAAACATGTCATTATTTCCACTGATGGGCCATCAGCAGACATTTTTGATTGGGCATTAGGTGAAGCTCTGCATCATCTCCTGCCAACACATTCCAGCTTCACTCATCTATAAATAGACAGTAACTTTTACCTAGCACACTTTAAGCAGACAGAATGATACCAACAACATCTCCTGAAGGACAAAAAGGTGTTTCCTTTCTTTTAATTACAAGTGTGTAGTATTAATCATATAAATACATGAAATGACAATGTAAGTACATGAAGTTTTCTTGCATTTTAAAAAAGGAAAAGTAAACAAAACCATTACAAGAATTAAGTTCTCCAATATTTAAAATATTAAAAATCCCAAACTATGTCTGCATAGCTCAAAATTAGTAAGATAATTTTTTTTCTTTAAGCATATGTTTTGGAACTTAAATTCTAAACATATTTTTATCCTCTTGGGCTTTTGTTTTCAATACTATGCAAATAAAAATGCACAACAACACAACAGAAAAAGAATATGAAATAAAAGTTTATAAAAGAAGTGATACTATCTTGGCATTATTTTTCAGCAATGTTAGTATATAATATTTATATGTAATGGGGAATTTTTCTGCCAATTATTACAACAGGAAATGTTCACTTTAAATATCTGAGAGTCACACCAGAATTACTAAAATGTAACTCTCTTAAAATTGTTGTCAATAAAGTAACATGGCCCAGGTGCAGGAATATACAAACCAGCTCAGGAAGACAGGAGAGAAAAGTATTCACTCCTTTTTTGGTACCTTATTGTTGCAAACTTTCATCCCATTGCTCAGTGACTGACTCTAAATGGGCTCGCACACCACCATCAGTGCCTTGATACCAGACATAAAAATGTCACGTCAGTCTTGCCCAAATTCTGTCCCTCGCACATCCACACTGAAGAATGATCTATCACGGAACAATCCTACATGGACACACACATAGACATCTGTTCTGGAAAAAAGCTCACCTTTTATCTGATCTGTCATCAGCTGAGCAGCATGAGACAAAACGGGCTAATAAAAGAATGGGCTTTTTTTCACTTTCAATGTGATCACTAGGGCAAATGTTGCACAGAAGTATGTTACTAAGGCAAGAAAACCCTGTCTCTCGCTCTGTGACACAGCAAAATGAAGCTGTCATGCAGCTGAGTGGAGATGGCTGCTCCAGTCACTTTACTTTAGCTAGCTGGGTGTCCTAGACAACAGAAAAGTGACAAGAAGCTTTTCAAATATGTGCATCCACTTGCTGAACAGCTTCTGTAGGGGTCTGGTTGTTAATCTGTGCTAGTGTCAATTGTCATTTGCCCTCACTAAGGTAAAACTGGCAAAGTTATGCCTATACAAATGCCTTCCCTGTTTGCTGTAAAGGCATACCGTGAAAGCCAGGTGGAAAAACCCATATAGAACAAAACAGACTCGTGAGATGAGTTGTGTTTATGAACATGAGAAAAAATGACTGTTCTAGGAAGATTTATGATCTCGCATCCTGCCAAATCCATAAAATGAACTGGTAAACCACAATGAAATTAAATTAGTAATGTACTACCATATGACAATTGAAAAGACGTATTACCTCTGTTATACTGTTTCATAATAGAATCTAACAGTGCAGTACAGAAACCACAGATGTTTCACATCAGTGTCACATTTTAAAAGTAATAAAAAAGCCTCTGCTCAGAAGAGGATCTCGGTACTGAAACCGTCTGGTTAACTGCAGGGATAAAATGTGTTTCCGAAAAGCTTTTGGAACTCAAATTTCAGTTCTCATTGAAATTTTCTTTAAGCAAGCACTGAATAGATATGCAAAAGGATTACTTTTCTTTCTGTTTGAACTTTGTACTCTTTTAGGGACAGACTGGGAAAGAGAAGTGTCAGATAGAAGCCTGTCAGCCTGCCACTCACCCTCACCTACACTGCAAAACATCTTTGCCAGTTTTGTGCCCCTTGATCACAGCCTGTTCATCAGGGAGCTCCCAAATCATCTTTGTTTGTGATCTGTGTAGGGCTGAATAGGTGTCCGCCCCACCTCCAGGGGCAGAAAACCGACAGTCCTCTGTGTAACTGCAGCCTCAGCAGGCCCTTGACTAGAATTAAAAACCAAGCACTTTTCATTCTAACAATGGAAATTCGAAGTTGAAATACTAAATTCCCTGTACCCAAGTACAGGAGTTCTCATTACCTTCATGCAGACACTACAAATGACAGATGTGTTGTCACAGTGAAGGAAGAATTTAACTTTGCTGCCTTTTGCCTTATGCAGTACAGCCATTGAGTGGCATATATGTACCACAGCCACAAAAGTACTAGCATTTTGTGGTGCTATTCTTGTAACAGCTACTGGCTTTCTCCAGTGTAAATTAAGCAGATAAAATGTTAAGTAATATTTTGCAGGAATCAACTGAAACCAAGACGTCTATGGACAGACATCCCCCTGGTTTAATTAAAGTTACTGGGGTTTGTCTTCACTCTATAATAACCAGTCAACAAATGAATGTTTTATTTACCAGAAGTTGATAATCAAAATTTCATTTGCAAAAAAAATGAGATTTCCCACAAAGGGGTATTTGAAGAAATGCTGGCCACAAGCCCTACTTGTGCTAAAAGAGTTGATTAGCAACAAGTTCAGACTTCTTACAGTAACTGTCTCTAATTTTTTTTTTTTTTGCATCATCCACTTTCAAAGCCACACATTTCTTTGATAGGAAAGATTCTGAAAACAGCATCAAGGTAACCCTGTAAGAATGTGTGCCTGTGCGGAGGTACTCCAAGCCTTTAAATGTCATCTGTCTGAAAGCCAGTAAAAGAAGAAGTAGGAATCTGTTTGGTTGATGAATGTCCATAGAAAGTGCCAACAGAAACAACAAACAAAGAGAGAAGGTGAAGGAAGGCATCCATTTGATGTAGCCTTAGTGTATCTCTCCTCAGCTGCTCCGTCTGGGCTCCATTACCAGACTTGTATCTTTACTGTTTCTCAAACAATCAAACACCTTGGTGTAACCATCTAACCAAGGTATGACAACAAAAGCCAAAGAATCATTAACTGTAAAGAATTCGTATATCTCACACAGCATCATGACAATAGTCCCACAGTTAGAAGCTCTCAGGACACTTCTCTGACATTAATATTCTGGAATTTTAGAAATAAATGGATTCTGCTGGTGGAAATAAGATTTCAGCCCTAATTCAAACCAAAATTGGGTCACTGCTGGATCTAAAAGAGTATCTGAATAGCCAATCAGGCCAAAAAAGCATAGCAGTGGTTGGCTGCCGAAATACCCAAGTTCTGGTGTGTTTTACTGGGCCCAGCCACCTAGAAGGTTTGATTTCAGCTCCCAGTTCTTTCCTGCATTTTGAGACTCCAGCTTCCACCTGCAATCATTTTACAGTGCATAAGGTCCATCTACATTGGTACAGTAGGGCAGGAAAATGAGTCCACAAGAACCCATTAACTTGTATGGACAGGCAGCAGAGGCATGATACTGCTCCTACAGCAACTTTATCTGTCAGCAAAGCTTTCAATTTTAGAGCAGATTCCCAAAGTCAACCAGACTTTTTAAGTAGCTGGAAATAAATTCTCAAATTCCTTCCACTAGGCTAACCCAAAACATAGAAGTAAGAAGGCCTTTTTCAACATAATACCTGAATTACATTGGGTGGCACTCTGTCTAATGGTTTGAATTTAAGAAACTGTCCCCAGTTGTGAATACTCCAAGTGTTCTTGGCTGAAGACACAATGGATGTAAAACCTGGAGACATCCAAAGTAATTAATTTTATCACTTACCTTGGCAATTTGTTCAGCAATCTATTTTATCCAAACTAATGGAAATCTAGACAGGAGTACAGATATGGGTATGACCATTAGAACTGAAAAAAGTCAGGAAAATAAATGAAGCCCTTAGTTTTCTGGTTAACTCAGAAATAATTCAGATAGACAGAGTGATAGACACATAGATAGACATAGAGAGAATGAATGTCTTTGTTCCAAAGGAATAAAAGCTTCATTCCTATATGATTGCTATTGCATATGTATGTTTTGTGCAGCTGGTGGTTCTTTTACATAAAAAATAAGCCACTGTACATATCCTAAAAAACTTAAAATGTGCTCAAGTCAGTAGGAGTATGCACAGTGGAATTCGTCCTGCAATTAGCATTATTTTAGAGAAGGAACACCACCCACAGACTCTGCAGGCAATGGTATAACAAAGGAGACATAACAACAAACACTGAATGTTTCTTGACTTCAAAGAGTTGAGATATACACCTACTTTTTTTGCAGTGAGTCACTTTTTATTTCTGAGATCAAAACACAACAGTTACGGAGCAGTTCATCTGAAAAAATATTCAGAACATTCTGAAACTTTCTGCTCTTTGTGGCAAGTGTTGCATCCATGCTGTAGATTGCTGTGCCTGGATACTCCCTCCCATTCAAAATCTGAGTTATTTTAACAATAATTACTTTTATTTTTATGCAGAAGATGCAGCCATTGGTATATCTGATGCTGTTCTAACAAATAAAACAGATGGTAAAAAATGGTAATAGTCACGGAGATCTCATATGCCACAGCTACATCTCTTGACTTGTGTATCATCTTATCTGACATTAATAACGTATTTCTTCAAATAGCTTTAAAAATTCTCACTTTGCTAGAAAAGTAACAAAACTCTTGACTGCATAGTAATTTGTGAGTTTTGACAGTATATTAACTAGTCCAGTTTACATACATTTTGATCCTCAGTTTTCATGAAACCCAAGTAACTAGTTAAAAATACATTAAATTAAATCCAAGTTCATATATACTTAACATGAAACAATCTATTAGTAAAATTTTTCCTATTTATTATAGCTGTCAATCCTAGTTATATTGTAAAAGAAAATGGAGGTTTTAATGCATGTAAGAAATAAGTCTGTACACTGTATGCTCTCATAGCTGCATGTGGATAAAAGACTTTGGACATTAAACCCGACAGAATGAAATTTATCAGCCCTATAATCTTCATTAAGACAAAACCTCATGAATGCCAGGAAGAGCTTCAACTGATTAAATACCATGACGTTGTGGCAACATCTGGTTTGTTACTTCATTTATCAGAAATTACATGGATAGAGTCTTTAAATATTGTAACTTAAGATGTTCTGCTGAGCATCTCAAATAGCTAAAATGGAATTCAGTTCTCACAGATAAAGCCTGGACTCCATCTTCCTGGAAAGCAACACAACTGCAATGGCTTTTTAAAACCCCAGAAATCTATCTTATACCTTAATTCACCCTGTACCAAGTTTCCCTGCGGCTCTCTCCATTCCCTAGGATTTTACCTATGAACTTTAAAAGGAGTCCCAGACCTTTCCCATCAGTAGCACAGGGTACCAGTCACAGAAACCTGTACATCACACACAGGCAGTACACAGAGACCTTCTAACACCCTGAACAGTCAAAGCAGGCTCTTCCACGCAAATTGAGAAAGTCACTTATATATAATGACAATTAGAGATGAAAACAAAACCGACCTGATCTATCAAATGAATCATCAAATACAACTCTGCAGGTTTTCCCATCATTGAGGATGGTCTTAGCTGAACCGGGATCATAACTAGCAAACCATGGTAGTAGAGAACTATCATAATGCACGTCTTTATTATTGATTTCAATCGGTGACTGATGGCGTCCTTTTGCAAAAGGGTAATTTTTGTGCCACTGATCTGGTCCTAGAAAAAAGTACAGAGAGGTATCATGAAAACTTTTTCCAGACAAGTATGAATTATACTTGTTACAATCAACACAAGCTTGGCTTTGCTTGAGTACAGAACATCATTTAAGTGTATTAATAAGTAGGTTACTAATTGCCTGGCTGTTATTCATGCCTTACCAAGAGTTTCACTGTATAAAAAGCAATCAGAGTAATTTCTAGTTGGAATACTGGATACTTCAAGTCATTCAACTGAACCTAAACTCTTACAGCAACCTCGAGACTGACTACTAGGAGACTGATAATATGCCAAGGAAGAAAACCAGAGGTGTATACTCCAAATCCAGCAGTGGCTAGAAATATGATGGGATGTACCCAAATGATTAAAATGTGGCACCATGTACTCACATGGAACGAGAAAAGGCCACTGATCCCTGGACATGCCAGGAATTTGAAACATGGATTTAATTATCATCACGGTTTTACCAAGAAGTTCATGTGGAAAACGCCTGACCAATGCTGAGCTGTTCTTCCTGCAGAAGAGGAGAGAGCAGGAACACGAGACCAGCAACATCCCCAACCTCCCCAGGCAGGAGGGACCTGCAGCCCAGCACTGCTCTTCCTGCATTAGAGCTAGCCTAATTTTAATTTACATCAACAGCAGGAAAACTGACTTTATTTAACTTAGAGACCCCCTGCCATTGACCTCTCCTTCCACCAGCTTCGCCTCTTCCGCGCCTGCGAGCGACAACCTCGCGGCCTCGGCCAGGCCACCTGCAGAGCCCCGGGCCCGCCTGGAGCCGCGTCCCCGCCACGCTCCCTGGGGCAGCCCGGCAGCTCCGCCCGGCTTTCGGTGCCAGCAGGAGCGGGCCGGGCGCGGCCCCTGGGGCAGCGGGGCCCCGTTCTGCCCGGCTTTCGGTGCCAGCAGGAGCGGCCCGGGCGCGGCCCCTGGGGCAGCGGGGCCCCGTTCCGCCCGGCTTTCGGTGCCAGCAGGAGCGGGCCGGGCGCGGCCCCGCGCTCACCGTTGTCGCTGTCGTAGCCCCAGGGGTAGTAGTTGGGGTTGATCATGGTGCGGTGCCGGCGGCTCTGGCAGGACAGGGGCCTCGTCTCACGGCGGCTTTTTATAGACTCCCGCCAAATCCATGTCCGTCCCCGCCGCCCGCGGGCCGGGAGGGCCCCGGGGCCGGGGGCGGGGAGAGCCGCGCTGCCTCGCACCGCCCGCCCGGGAATGCGGGGGCAGGAGCCGGGCCCGGACCGTGCCGGGCGTGCCCAGCGAGGGCCAAGGGGTGACACTGCCTGCCCCGGCGCCGGGGAGATGGGAATGTAGGAAAGCACCGATGTCCAGCACTAGGCACAGGCAATGTAGGAATAGTTTCCAAATTCAAGTGGGATGTGTACGCATGCATGCGCGGACAGACAGCCAGATCAACCAGGAAGCTTTAGCCTGGCTGGCGAAATTAAATGTGGATGTCACAGGCAGGCTGGCGGGGCTTTTAATGGGTGTTTGTAGAAAGGCTCTCTGGAGTAAGGCCTGTCCGGTCCGGAGAGGCAGGGTCCCTCCCCAGGAGCCCGCGCTGGAGACGTTTCCCTCCTGGATGTGTGTGCCAGGGGCCAGCAGGGGGTGAGAGGATGAGTCCAACAACTTCTCCGTGCGAATGGCTATCACAGGTTCGCACCCTTCCCTAGGAAATTCCCGTGTATTCGCTTGGGTTCCAGCGCTGCTCCCTGCTGTGCGGTTTCCCGTTGCCTTCATAAACAGCTTCCCTGCAAAATTCAGTGGCATTAAGTGCTCCAGCTTTTAAAAAGGTGCTGCTTCCTCCAGAGCAAGGTTTCTTGGAAAATGGAAATCACTACACTAGCTGAAGATGCAGCTCCTGCCAGCTCCAGATAAAATCATTATTATCAAATTAAGCGCAGGATTTGTTTGTTTTGCTTCAGCTCTAATTCTCCTTTCATTTAGCAGGGTGTTACGCATCACACTGCACTTAAAATTGTAAGCATACTTGCTAGCAGGCATGTGCTCCTTATGTGGCACACAGAAATCAAACGACTTCTAAAAATATTTGTTATTCTGTCACACACGGAATTACCAGATGAGATAGAGAAGACAGAGGTTAGCACCAATGGTGTAAAAGTGAGGGACTAAGTAGAAGACAAAACACTGGACTGAAAGGTGGATTACTAATTTAAATTTTAGAAGACTTTCTGTATAAGGAGTGACCTTATTTTACTTGCTAGTAATGAAGTGGGGGAAAAAAGTACAAGTTGGTTGAAGAAAAATGCAAATGGCACAGGATGGAAGTGTGGAGTCGTCATGCAGAAAAATTCAGTATCCCTGAATGTGATGTAAACTACAGTGGGTGAATTTAATAGCAGAAAGTGCAACATGGTGGTCTTGAATCATAGCCCTGGCTGATAGATTTTTTTCTGATATGAAGAGGAAGTGAAAGAGAAGGAAGAAGAGTGGGTCTGCTGGTGATAACATGTCAATAAGCATTACCAGGCAGGAAATACTCACAGAAAAACCCAGGAATGAACCAAGGACATATCACTGGAGCTGGAGATGACCTCCTCTGAGACAGGTCTGTTGGCCCCATGAAGCTGAATTACGATGAATTGCAACAGGTGCAGGGGAGACAAGGCCATTAAAGAGCCTCTTTTATAAGATGAGACTGTAAAAGCTTAGTGTGCTTTGCATAGCAAACAAATGGTAAGAGGGTAAGTGACAGCTGTCTTTATATATGCTTCATCAGAGAGGTAAACACCAATAAACTGTAAGAGTTATTGAAGCTAAAGAGCAGTGTTAGCCAATGAACAATTATGTATAACTTTGCCATTAACAATTTGAGGCAATATAACAGATCAAGGTTTGGAACCACCCAAGGTATTCCAGTGACTTTGCAATGTTAAAAGTGGAGACATGAACAAGGTACACAGGAGCTTTGTATTTATGCCTGATAGAGCACATCCTATTTCCCACCTCTTCCTGAATTTTCACTTCCATTTCTGATCATCTTCTCGCTGCCATGACCCACAGACAAATCTCCAGATCGTAAGCATGTGAGATAAAAGCACTGTGTCTTTTAAACCTACTTTAATGGACAGATTTGAGGTTGTACTTTACTGCCTGGGTAGGAAGACTCAGTAGATACTGAAATTTCTGTCCTGAGCTCTCAGACACATAGCAATTTTTCAGAGTCAGTATTTGTTCTGAACTCCTTGGCATTTAGATAACCTAAAAAGGACTGTGGAAAGAAGGAAGAAGCAATCTAAGAAAACATTTTAACATTAGACACTTTAATTTAGACCTTCAAATCAAATAAATAAGTTATTTCTGAGGGAAAAAATAAAAGTCTCATGTGTATCTGCTTCTACTGTGCTCTTTTTCTCTGGGACTGGAGGGTCATCAAGAGGACCAAATGAGACAGGAAGCTTTCTTCTGGCTTCTTCCACTTTGATCTTCTTCCTTACTCAAGACAGTATTCTTACCCCTTCCCTCTGGATTTTAGTCCTTTCCCCAAGCCCTAGTGTAGTGTGTCCATCAACACCTCTCTCCAGATGAAATATTCACTTCATTCTCAGAAAAGACTTGTAGAATCCCTTAAAAACACTGTTCTTCTGTGCCAGTAAAAAGAAAGCCTTTAAAAGTCTTTGCTGGGCTCTTCATTATTGAACATGGTCTGTAAAAGAGAAGTGTTTTAAGAAAATGTGCAGATGGCATAGAAGACAACGGTCAAGACTGAATTTGGTCTCAAGCAGAAGTGGTCTAAAAAGAGAAGGGAAGCAGCTAAGTAGTCAGGAACACTGGGAGCAGTTCATGAATAGAGAGCAGAATAATGAGAGAGATAGAAATAGGATTCCAGGATTCTTGATGATTCACCCCATGCACAAAAATCCCTGGAACCTTGACTTCCAACAAGTTTTGTTGTTCTTATATCTTGATGAGATACAGAAGGTTATTTCACGGCAGACCACAGGTCACAATTTGGTGGGTCCCCTCTCTATGTTGTAACTAATAAATCAGTTGCTGTTTTAGATAATGTTAAAGTCAGATTTATCAAAAAAAAAAAAAAGTAAGACACGCTTGGTCTCTAACTTTAAATGGATTTAAAGGATAGTCATTGAGTTCAGAAATGAACTCAGGAAGTGAGATTAAAATTCACCAGAGAGCATCTATCCATGAAAAAATAAACACACAAATTCAATACACAGAATCCTAGGAAGTTTCTAGTTAGTTAGCCATTATGGTGTTGCTGTAAGCATTACCCAGATGGCATATATGTTGAAATGTAAATCTCCATTTAAGAATGGATCAATCTGCTCATGAGTGTTCTGGCACTAAGGCTTACAACAGTAAGAATGATGTCATCACTTCATAAAAGCAAAATCTGCATGTCTGCTGTGAAAATCCCACAGTTTAGTCGCTCCTGTTCACTTAGGTATAATTTATATTTATATTAACTTGCATTGAATTGAAACTGTAAGTTGGAAGTGAAAAGGACTAGTCCAGTGTTAAACAGGTGATCAAGTTTACCAGGATTATTTTCTAAAGCTTATATGAACCATTTATTCTCAATCTTTGGTAGTAAGTGATGTGATAAAATTCTTGGTTTTAAGACCCAAACACACATAAGGAAGGTCTGGAAGAGAAACTCACAATCTTTATAAACTTAAACAGCAGTCCAGGACTAGTCCAGTGAATGCCCCAGCTCTTGCTCTTCCTCTGACCACGTTCACAGTTGCATGTCTTTATCAGGAGATGTTTATGGTTCAAATGCCTTTAAATATTCCATGAAATGGTTTTAATGTAAGATGAACCTCAGCACTTTAAAATTATGGTCCAGATCCTCCACCTTACCTACCTTTATTAGCAGGGCTGAAATACATTAGAACTTAAATAGTTCTTCACAATAGCTAGTAAGAGGCAAAGTCCTAGGACTGAACGTGCAGCATAAATCCCCTTTCCTTACATGTCATGGAGAAATGCTTACAAAAGCTTCTTCTGTGTCAGCAAACTAAAAACTCTGAGGAACATGGTGGGAGGGTAGATTTGCAATTGTGAGGATCCATCAGCCAAAGCCTTGATACTACTGATGGTGCTGGGACAAAGATACAAAAATTACTTCCAGAAATAGATGAAGAGGTTGTGTTTGCTCATGTTTCATAACTCACTCCCAGAGAGTGGAGGAGGTTGCTATTTCTAGCAATCCTGACATAGCGATTCCTCCCAAATGACTTTATTTAGGCTTTGCTCAAGGGACCAGGAATTAGTGCAAGATCCTTGACTAATTAGCAGACTATCACCTCTATATATTGTTTCCATCCCTTACGATTATTCACTTCTTTCAGAGGTGTAAGACAAGATCATAAACCCAAGAGCCTGTAGTCTCCTTTTGAGCAAGTACAAGGATAATTCCTGTTCAAAGAGGCAAAGGCACATAGTTGGCCAGGAGATTTAGGTTGGGCAGTTATATTTACTTCTCAGACATATGCTTGGACTTTACACTTCAGATAGATCTTTTTCCATATAATACTAATCACCTTTAAAACTAGGGATTTGTCAGTGGGGATGGAGAAATGTTTTGAAGCTAATTCTGAATTTAGGTACAGGGCATGGACATATATGCTTTAATAAAGGCTGTTCATTCAAATCAGATTGATACATTCATCAATCTAAGAATGACTGTATTTCTCTGTTGTGTAATTGTGTCATTATTCCTGGATTTAGACATGTGCAATTCCAAAACTCATCAGATCAGAATGTATAAATTTTGCTTTTATTATAAATATAAAGGTAAATTTATTTTCTCAAGTTATCTCTGTATCTCCCAGACATCTCAGCAACTACGATGCTTTCATCTCTATCTACAAAAATTCCATATATTACCATTTTGCGCAGAAAATGAGAAAAAAGGGACAAGCTCTGACACAAGCCAGCCACACAGAGGGTCGAGTTATAGAGTTGGTGAAAAGACTTCTAATGTGTAACCATAGAAGTTAATGCAAATGCCAGCCACCTTCTTGCATAATAAAAGAGTAAAGTTTAGGAAAGTTCTGTCATACTTTTGTAATTCCTGTTACAAGGTCTGGGAAGAATCAGCTCCTGCTGCATTAGGTTCTTACAGGATTCTCATCCAAAGAATCTTGTTTCTTGCATGTTTTTTATTTAGAACTAAGTGAAGATTGAGAAAGTCCTCTATTAAAACAGAAAAATTTCTTGTTCCATTACAAGGCAGATCAATAGCAATTGCAAGTAAGATCAGACCTGTTTTTCATCACATGCTGCCATTTATACAGCATACCCCAACCCCAGTTTTGGCTTATTCATAAAAACACTGATAAAAGCTCTGTCATTAATTCAAGCATTCTCTTCCAGACAGTATTTTTCTTTTCTTTGCCTCTTCCTTCTCATCCTACATTGCTTGTACAAGGGAGAACAAGGCAATGGAAAAGCACTGATCTCAGGAGCTGAGCCTTTGCCAAAAGGCTGTGCTTACTAAGGCCATGCTTGCTTCTTTAGAATTGTTTCTGCAAGAAATGGAGAATGCCAGCTCACCCTTTTAAATCTGTTTCACCCTCAAAATAAACTTTTAATATAGTATTTACAAAATGGAACACAGAGTAGAAGGAACAGAGAAGAGATCTGTGGGAAAATTATCCAGCCTATCTGTGGTTCCCAAATTGCAAATAATGAGACTACAGCAGGTATTTCACACTATCTTCAGAGATTGCATCCCGAGCCTTTAAATGTTAAGTTTGCTGATGAATATATATAACAGCTTAAGTAGAGGGAATCTGAGAGCCAAAAGTCCTGTGAATATTTTGTGGATCACCAGGAGAGAGCAATAAAGTTATACTTAAGATATCACCAGGAGAAAGGAATGAAGTCCCACTTCACAAGAATGGCTATCAGCTGCTTCTAAAGGAAGCTGGCAAAGTCATCTATAATTTTACTTGAAGAAAGGAAGATGCAGAAATACTTCAATTGTTTGACCATTATTAAATATAAACACACAAAAACTTGAAAATCATCTGGTCTCAGCCAGAAGATCTATTGGCTTAAAAAATACGAAGCAGACATTGGTAATTTCATTATTATGAGTCAGCACAGTGGAATATTGCTGCTGACAATGACATGATCTTTTAAGGGAGTGAATGAAACACCACTTTTCAAAAGGATGTACTCAGAAAGTGACATTTTAGTCTTGCATCTATATGTGAAAGGCAACCAATTGGAATAAAATCCCAGTATTGTTAGTTCTTACTGAACGGCAGTGCTACAGTAGGTGTGCTATTCAATCTGAAAAATATGCATATGCAACAGAATAAAAATATGAGGGAAATGTTGTGCTGACAAATGGGAGGCATTTTAGTACATGCAATATATATAAGCTTGCCTAAAACCAACCTAGAAAGACCCAACCTCAGAACTGTAGCATATTTCAAAAATGTGTTGGGATCAGCATCACATAAGCAAGTTGGCTGAGTGTTATGACATCATGTTGATGACATTTCTCTCTGCTTGGAAGTAACGTGATAACGATGGAATGGGCAGCACCGTAGCGCTCCAGTAGCCTGAATAACTCTGCAGTTTTCTGCAGATCAAATAAACAGCCAGCTGGTCACACCACTTAATATTGTTCTGCCCAGCTATAAACTGAGTGTCTTCCCTATTCATCTTCCCAATTAGGCATATTTCCTGATAAATCAGTGACTGATTTATTGGCCAAGCAGCAAGACAGAAGAAGTAAATAAAGGGAAGAAGAGGGATATGAAGCCTCTATTGTGCCATAAGGAGAATAGCCTGGACAAGGGACATATGGAGCTCTTGCTGTAAGGAGAATGGGAAATAAGCATGGTAAAGGGATTACTGAGACTGGTATAAATCCTTGGGGCAGGCAGAAAAGAGAAAGGGGGCCAAGTGGTAAGGAACAGCAGTGAACTAAAAAAATGGAAAAAGGTTTGTGGTACAAGAATTATTTGCATGATAGAAGGTAGGCTGGTTGCCAGGAGTCCATAAAACAGAGAGGAGAAAATTAAGGCAGATTACGATGTCTGAGTGGAGAAGTGACAAGGCCAGATGGCGATGTCAATAAATACGTCCTGTAAAAGCAGTGTTGCATTGGTAAAATGCTCCAGTATACACAGAGTCCCCATCTCTGAAATTTTGTACACCTATGATCAAAAAGAGACAAGTCAAAGAGATAATGACAGTTTAGATTAACTTTATTCAGATACAATGAACAAGATTTGGTCCACCAGAGTATCCATTATTGTTCTGGAATGAAATCTCATTTGTCCTATTAATGGCAGAACTTTAATGACCTGAACAATGGCACAAAATACACCCTCAGCAAGTTCAAGGATGAAATCACGAACTGGTATCCAGAGGAGCCCAGACAGGCTGAAGAAATAGGCTGACAGGAGCCTGAAGAAGTTCAACAAAGGCAGTGCAAAGTCCTGCACCTGGGGAGGATGGATTGGGGCTGACTGGCCAGCAGACACCTTTGCACAAAAAGATGTGGAGATCACATCTTGGTGGACATCAAATGAGTTGAGTCAGCAGTGTGCCCTAGCTGCAGTGCACACTGAGCTGCACTAATAAGAGCATAGCCAGCAGGTTGGCAGGAATAATAATTTCCATCTTCAACACTTGTGCAGGTGGTTCTAGAATTCAATTTTGAGCCTGCTATTGCAAGAAAGACATTGAATAAGCATTGCAAGTGCAGTGGAGGGCTGGCAAGACAGTGGGCTGGAGCACCACAGGCAAGGAGAAACAGAGCTTGCTCGATTTGTTCAGTCAGTAGAGCAGGCTAAGACATACCTGCTTTAACTCTGTTTCAGGGCAGTGCCAGCCTGCAGAGCAATTGCACCAAATTACAGAACTGTTTTGGAATTATTGTTTTGTGCCTAGTGCAAATAACAATATAATCTACCTTCTATTTTAATAAGGAATTTGTGGAAAATAATAAAGCAAAAGAAGAAGCTGCAGAAAGCACCATATTGTTTTGCAGCGGGTTGTGCATAGCATGCCTGGCACTGTGCAAAAGACATTCACACAGTGCTTTTCATTGGGCATGCCATAGTTGGTGTGGCATGTTACAGCCAAGAAGCCAGTTTGTCATATGCCTTCCATTTCACTGAAATTTGTGCCAGGCTATGGAAAACATGGTAGGCATGAATGGAAACCTATCAACAGCGAGATCTTTGTCTGCCAAAATAAGAAAAACAACATACTGAGTTGAATTATTTTGCTATTGTGTCACAATCCCCAGTTTTTACCCACAGTTTCTATTGTCAAGGAACTGATACTTACAGACTAGGAGTAAATAGCTCTATAAAATATCTTTCTGCCAGGATTTATTATGTTTTTATTGCTACTCATCTACAAAATCAAACAGCTGCTATGGCATACTCTTCTCCACCACTTACATTATTTAGAAGTCCACATGAACAAAAATTTATGCTGAAACAAGAAAAAAAAGAGCATATTTTGTTAGTATCAGTAATTCTGTCACATTTGTAGCTAAAAATTTTTATACATGGATAAACTAGAAATAAAAGCCCAAGTAAACCTATCTAGGTGAATGTTAAAAATGTGTTGGCACTCTTGGCTGGAATGAGGGTAAAACACTTGGCCTATTTCAGCATGTGTTCCCATCTACCCACTTTGCAATGCAGTGCAGCTACAATGCATAATTGTGAGCTCATTTGGATACTTTCTGAATGCCATCCAGGCATTTCTGTCAACTGCATTGTTTTGCCTGCTACCTTTCAATTCCTTTCAAAGCCCTGGAAAATACTTGTTTCTTCATGCACACACACACACACACACATATACACTCATCACCCATGTTTAATTGTGGAGCCGACAGGTTTACTGCACTGACTGCACAGCAGTTTAGGTGGAACAACTGCAACATGCTCAAGAAGCGTATTACTGGACGGATGGGTAACCATCTTAGGGATAACAGCTTGTGCCATTGGTACAGTTGAGATGGCAATGCAGGATAAACCAGAAACATGAATTTCTGTAGGAAGGTTGCACCTGCAAAGGTCTATCTGGTGCTCACGAGATGGGTCAACCAGACAGCTGCCTAGTGCAGGGAACTCTTGAAGAAGTCCAGGAAATTTTGCAGCTGTCTGCCTGCTAGGACAAAAAAATCCAACAAGTCCACATTGGCTATACACACACATTTTGCAGCCTGCAGTGACCATCTCCCACACAAAGACAAGCAGCCTGTTCTGGACCAGACATGGGTAAGCAAGAAAGCATCACCAGGAGAAAGGTGGAAGGGTCCCCCCAGAATCCTGCATCCATGAGGCAAACTCTAGAACAGACCCTGCTGCTGGAGACAAGCCTGGCACAAGTTAAGCAGTAAGACAGACAGCCATTGAGACAGGCTGGCACAATACTCTGTAGATCTTACCAAGTACATATAAGAGAAGCAAAAGGAGGAAGCATATCCACAGAAAGACCTGATGCTTGGTGTATAACACTGATCCATAGATTATTTTGGAAACATAAGCAAGAGGGAGTTCTGGGCTGTGGCCAGTGTAATCATGTATATGGAGATGAGTTTAACTTTATGGTGAAGACTGTGCCATTTCCTTCCCCAGCTGCAACCAGGGGTGCTTTCCAAGTGACGTAAGTGTAAATAAGTAATTTGCATGCTTTAATTAAGTGTCCGTGCACTGATGGGAAAATTACAACCGGATCGTAAATTGTAGCAACTGCTAACAGGATAGATGGATTATAGAGAGATTCCCTGTGACAAGGCACAGGCAGGAAAGCTTCTGCAGGTAATACTGCCTTGTGCCCTCTCCATCTGGGCTGTTTGGCAAGACTCCACATCCTAGTTTAAGATTATGTGAATGTTCTCACACATTTCTTTCACCAGGTCCAACTGGAGAAGCTTGACATTTTTGTGCATGAGATAGACCACACAGTGAATCGGAAGCTGGGGCGAGGAGGTGTTCAACAGCTTGTCTTCTCCTGTCTGGTTATAACCAGGCACTGCTATGACGCTTATTTACTGGTCACAAATGTTTCTCCATACTTGCATAAATGGAATTCATCTACTCCTTGAGTTCCCTCGCTGGCATGGAAATATGTGCGCCCACATTCATGAAGTCTATCCAGGCAACAAATTTTAGTGCGTGCATGTCTTTTATTCAACAGGTCAGTCACAGTAAATATTGGAAAGTGAAGAGATCACTCACTTGGACAGGTGCATCAGGAACTGGACCCTACATCCTGTGATATGAAGATACAAATACAAGTAATGGATTCACTGTTTAACTTGAAGTTTTATGGTTCTATGCATAGTGTTGCCTAGATGCTGTTGTGAAGTTGTTCCAGGCAGATCTTTTCCAAATCATGGGACTTCATTTCCTGATTAAAGACATTTCAATAAAGTAAGAAAAAAAAGAAAAAAAAAAAAAAAAAAAAAGAGAACTCTAATCTAGTGTTGCTTTTGGTTCAGCATTTAGAGCAAGTGAACACCAAAAACTTATATAAAAATGGCAAACCCTTCAGTCAGATCGTGTGAAAAGGGAACACTGTGCTTCCAGCAAGGATGACAGAGACTAAATAGGACAGCCAAGCTCAGCACAGTAGCATAAGCAGCAAATTTTGTCAGGATTCCGAAAATGACTACTGAATGGCAATGCTTACTTTTATTAAATTTAACTAATACAATTTCAGTTGTTGTGTTCTATTAAATATTAATCATTAAAAGATCAAATTGATTGAAACATAAACCAGAAAGCAAACCTCACTATAACCCAGATCATATCCAGGGTAAAGGATCACAGAGTCCAGCAAGGAGTTTCTTTTACAGAGAACTGCCAGTAAAGATTGTCTTCAGAGGACTTTTACCCCCTCCCATCACCTTTAAGACAAGGAGAAGATACCTGTATACACAGCAAATATTATGAATTTGGGGTTTTGAGGCTATGGAAAGAACATATAGGAAATCTCATTGGAAATGCTAGAAATATTTTATGGGACTTCTTACAGTGGCATTAAAATAGTCTGATGATGTTCACCAGTATAAGAACATAATTATTTTCACTATTAATTAATACTATGCCATATTTATGGTATGTAATTTAATGCAAGTCCTGGCACAATTATTACCTCAAAGGCAGAAGAAATGTTCCATAGCCTCAGCTTTATTTAGATTACACTGACTCTATGCCTTTTGAAGAATTTTTCAGTGGTTACAGAAGTTACAGCAAAATGCTCTATGACATTAGGCTTGGAAAGTAGTGTTTCTAAACTCACATTACCTAGCGTTCCCAACAGAGACAATGAAATCAGTGTTTCAATTATAGGTCTTACACACTACTGGGCTACAAATCAACTTTCATCTGTTTATTCAAGGGTCAGTAGCATTTGTTTAGCTGTAAATTTAGATAGGCTGCTGACACTGTTGCCATTTGTTGCTCAATGATGTCTGACAAGAAAAAAATATTTCATGATTATACTCTTTCTCCAGCAGAGATTTATTACACAGACAATTCACAACATTGTGGGAGCTCTTAAATTAGCACTTAATGGCTGACAGCCTGCAGTGTTAAGGAAAAAAAGTCACTGTTCTCTGAAAGAAG
Organism: Pachycephala philippinensis; assembly: GCA_013397055.1. Classification (NCBI taxonomy): domain Eukaryota; kingdom Metazoa; phylum Chordata; class Aves; order Passeriformes; genus Pachycephala; species Pachycephala philippinensis. The sequence goes on along the minus strand of VWZT01003571.1, from coordinate 96,582 downwards.
CGAACCTTAATGGAAATGTCTTTGGTTTTTAATTCAGTGTAGAAATTATCATAGTCATGAAGGATGGCTGAGACATGTGCAGAGAGAAAAGGGCGATATAGACTGAAATTGCTATTCAGCCAGGGTATTGCTAGTATGCAGGGTAACATGTCCTCCAGTCCTGATCTCATAATTACTCAAATCAGCAACCAGTTCAGTATATACCAGTGGGAGATTTTCACCTGTATCTCCTCTTACCTTGCAATAGGATTCTTTGGGACTTCAGAAATGGATTTATCTATACTATTCTCAGCCTATAAAAGCAAAAGCACTTACATACATAGACTTTGCATGAATAAACATGCAGAAAAAATACAGAAGTTTTTTAGATAGAAATGAATACCAGTCCATTTCTATCAATATTTATTTAAACACTATGTCTTATTGCTCAAGAATAACTTGGATAAACTGCGTTTGTTTCAATGCTTAGTTACTTGTGCAGGTCTAGAGGAATCTACACTGCTCAGGCCTCCTGTTAGCTGAAAGTCGGGTCAGGAAGGTGACTGTTGAAGAATTGGCTCCACCGTGTGGGCTCTGGAAAATGACCACTACAAGCTAAGCAAGAAGCAGCATCCTTCACTTTAGTTTTCAGCAAGGATGTTTGTGTTGTTTATGGGATGAAGGTAGGATGAACAGTGGGGATGTCAGTTAAAAAAAAAAAAAAAGAAAAAAATTCATGGGACTTGGAAGAATTAAAAATCTTAGTCTAGTAAAAAGATCTGGTAAAGATCTGTTATCTGTTATAAAGACCTGAGACAACTGGCCCATGGTCTTGCTGGTCCAGTGCAGCGAGGAAGCTGGTCTAACTGCAGGAAGGAATCTCAAGTTCTTCAACAGTTTTCTGACAGCTCTTCTGCAAGATGTTAGTAACAGTAAAAGAGTGACAGTGTGCTGCTCAAATTTACCAAAGGCATATTTTTTTCCTAACACCTACTGCATATTCTACTTACTGATGGCATGACATAACTGCAAAAGCATGAGTTAATGTCAACCTCTGACTTAAAGAATTAGTGGCAGAATCAGTGAGACTTACTTTGAGAATTCCCACACAGATAATATTCTGTGTCAATGCTCCTGCTTGTGTTAAGTGCAGGTGTGGTTCAGTAGTGACTGAAACCCTTTTCCTGCATACCTGATGGTATCGTTGCTTCCAGCCGTCCTGTTGGATTTTCCCCTGGAGAGGCAGGACGCTATCTCCAGGGAGATCTTATTAAACAGAGTTCTCAACAGAAGTGTTGCAATTTATTACGCTGATCTCTCTGTTTTCTGAAGCAGAGACAACTCCATCTGTATGAAGTTTGCTTTACTGTCCTACTTGATTTATCATCTCACTTAATGATAATTTTCATTCTCATATATATATACACATGTATATGTATATACTCCTATTAATCCTTCTTCATTTGCACTCGTGTTCTTCACAGTTGTCCTTATTGAAAGTGACGTATTAATGTAGACTGTGGACTTGTATCTTCACTTCATCAGTTTGCAGTATAAACTGCATTTCTTTCTTCTCCTCCATCTTCCTCTTTTACAGAAAATTTTCCATCTACTATGTATTTTTTTTCTAAATAATGATCTAGTGGAAGGTATGCCTGCCCATGGCAGGGAACTAGATTGTCTTTAAGGTCCCTTTCAACTCAGGCCTATGATTCTACAAGTGTTTTGCTCACTTAAGTCCATGGACATTCTTGCAAGTGTGCTATCCAGTACAAATTTAGAAAGTTAAAATTTTCTATAATAGCAATGCTCTGTTGGTGTTTATTTTCCCAGTAATATCAGAAGTTCTCCATCTGTATTCAAATCTGTTTGTGTGTTTTAATGAGCACAAAACTCTACAGTTTTTCTGTGTCTCCCTCACAAATAACTCTGGATATGTTAATTTTATTGCACTTTTTGGAAAATCAACATGTACAGCAGCTGTAAACTGAAAAGAAGATGCCTTAAAAATACATTCTTAAAAAAAAAGATGAGTCTGATTTGATCTCTAATTCATCATTGGTTGTACATTACCTTTTGGGGGAGTGAGGAATGTTATAAAAAGTTCTATTAAATTCTTGGGCCTGGAAGTAAGATAATTCCTGAATACATGCTTTGTGCTCCAATACTGACAAAGATAAATGCCAGAATTCATTGAGATGAAAGGCAGATAGACGAGGTGGAACACACCCTGTGCATCTGCTCCCTTTGCTGAGGCGTGGGACAAAATGCCTCAGGAAGAAATAGATATTGTTCTATTTTGTTCAGCCCTCTGACAATATGAATGTTCTTCAGCACTGATTACTGAGCAGAAAAACATCAGCAAGGACATCCGGGAGCATCCTTCTTTGAGATACAGTAAAAAAAGATATATATTCTTTTCATTTTGTAGTAGAAATGCAGAATCATAGCTGGTTGTACACCAAGGGTCATACCAGGAATTGACAGTTCAGTTATGAATTTACACGACTGAAAGATGGTGACACCTGTTTCAGTTAATAAAGAAAAGCTTTGAAACTATAGGAATAAGCTTTTGATTTCTCTAGTAATTTCTCTAGTGAGGTGTGGGAAACTGGGAAAGTTTAAGTATTTGTCAAAACCTAATAGGAGGTAATTAATTTGAATCACTTGGCTGCCCTGCTGTAATTAATAGATACATTATATGCACTAAATTCATAAGGATTTAGTGCCCCGGAAAGATTAGGGTAATTTTTATTGGTTTGGGGGTTTTTTTCTAAGATACATGAGGCAGCAGGATTAGAATCCACATATTCTGAGTTTGTTACCAAGGTAATCAATTCTGAGCTACACTAGTCATCAAAGGAAGAAAGGCAATGGAACAAAACTATGTGCACTTTATTCTTCAAGGGAAAACCAAAACTTTATAGCATATTTGCAGTGAGGCTGATGCTTTTGTGTAATAATAGTTTGAACACTGAATGGAATCAAAGGAGATGCATGAGGAAGCAATAAAAATTTCAGACTGTGTTTTCCTTTTTGCCAACATACAAACCATGTGTTTGCTGTTGGAACCAAAGCAACTATTTCAGTTGTTCATAAACTTCTGCCTGTTCTACCTTTCAAAAGCCGTATGAATGGAAACATGCGAACAAAACAAAGTGCACTCATTGTCTGATTTGTAGCCAATTATTCTTTAACAAGTTTGTGTGTTTCAAAAGTATAAACTAATTAGGAATTTTCAGAATTATGTAACATTTCAGCTAACTGATCAATGTGCTTCGTGCAAGAAAACAAAATTCATATCCAAATTAGCGATACTCAAGACCAGATATGTATGTATAAACTTTGGGAAGATATAAGAGAATGTTTGTGTGCAGGCAAGAAATAAACACGGGGTTTTTTGTACCTGAAAACAGAGAGTAAGTGATTCTGTATGATCCTCAAATTTTTGAGGATCTATTTGACTGGATAAATGGAACCTGGATGAGCTATTAAACTAAACTCCAACAGTACTCAAGTGTCTGTCCCCCTTGTATTACAAGCAAATGTATCAGAGACAGGAGGAGCAAGGTTTTCTAGTAAGTTCTTGCTACTTTCAATCATCACTTAGCATAAAAACAGAAATCAATTTATTTTTTATGCAATTTATTGGTTCTCTGAAGGCATGAAAGCAATTATTTCAAGTGCAGGCAACTAATCTTGTTTTATTGCCCCAATAACAAGATTAAAACATCACAGTCAATGGCTTTTAGGTAGAAAGACTCAAACCCTTGTCTCAGTTATTTGTGTTAAAATTTTCTCATCACCAAGATCAACTGCATATGCATATGAGAAGAAATTTTACACGTAAGACATAGTACAGTAGAAAAAAAATGTTGCTTATGAGCTTTCTGTAGTAACATTTTTATGTGTTGAGAAGATGTACATATTCAGGAGTTTAAAGAAGATCTAAGGGACTCCTAAAATCAATACCCTTGCAAGTGCTGCACTCCTAATATCAAAAGCTGATCTTCTGAAAAAATCAAGCCAGTGCTGAAACATTTGTAAACAGGATTCAATCAATAGTTTAGCGTCTGCTCACATGAACTTAGTTTTTAAAAAGAAACTGCTTTATACTAAGCAAAATACATTCCTAATAGACTAAACCACTAACTTTCAAAGGGAATTCATCAATCCTTAGAACATTTCTAAATGTATAAAAAGGATCAAAATCTGCCCTCAGTTTCATTTCTGAATTCTCACTAAACTGTGCTGGTAATAACAGCAGAATTTGTCCAGTGTTGCCCATTCATTACTTCCCTGTTGGAGCACCATTTTTCTAGTAAAGGTGGAAAGTGAAATAGTTAAGGAGAACTTGGAGATGCCTATTCCAGCCACTTGTAACCCTGCTTTTTTCAGACTTCGGCATATCCCTTATAAATGCTGCTGTGAATATGTTTGTGGCACCATCTCCAGAAGAACACCCACTGCTACCTACTGATGAGTTACAGGAACACAGAGAACCCAGGAGCTTCCTGTGCAGCAGGATTTATGCACCACCTTTGACCAGTCTCCTCTATGTCCAATACTGAATAATCACCTGGGTGTTGAATGTAATATAGATCTTTATTCACATGATGTGTATGTGGGTTCAACGTAGATAGTGCTTGTGTTACACTGAAATGATAAAGTTTACATGATGAAGGACTGGGGAAGTTGATTTAGAAGTTTCTGCCTGCCCGTGATTCCTTGCTTGGATCATGTTTGAAAGCTGATGTGTCTCCCCAGAAAGGAGCAGAGCCAAACAGAATCCATTTATATTCTCCAGCTACAGAGTCAAATAAACAAACACTTAGGTGACCTAACCTGGATTTTTCAGTAGTGGGAATGACAAATGACACATATGAATCATCCAGAAAGATCCCTTCCATATGCAACAAAATCCCTAATAGGTGAAACCATTAAGGTGTCAAAAATAAAAAGCAGGCAGAGCATCAAAAATTCATCATTTTGGGAGATAACATAGTCAGAGCAGCAGAAGAAAGGCACTTCCCCCTCAGCAATACTAAAGCTGCTATACTAAATACAGGGCAATATACCAGCGGGGCTCTACACTGGATAGGTATAGGAACAGCAGCAGTGAAAGAAGATCAACAGTGGCAGCAGCAGGATACGGCAAAGACAGCAAATGCTGAAATGACAGCAAGGTATCTTTACTTCTTCACACAGAAACTGAGTATGCCTGATTTTACCCTCAGAACACTAATCTAATCTTGCATAAAAATCTGTTAACAAGACAGAGAAGGGAAAATCTGGTATGTTAAAGGGGTACTTATTCTTTGGATGTCTCCTCTGAGGGTGGGGTGTCTGAGCAAGATCACGATGTAGAGACAGGCACTTCCCTCCTGTTCATCTACTGTTGCTTCTGCTTTCCTGAGCCTTCCTGGTTCATTTTTCTGCCTTAATATATGTCCTTTGAAATTAATTTTAAATATTGAAACTGAGCCTATTTTTCTTACAAGACCACAAGGCAGAGAAATGATCATAAATGCTGAGGCATTTGTGGTCAAGAATCACAACATCTCACATTTGCTCATTGTGCTTAGCATTTGCATACAGTATTTTCCTCCTTTAAAAACAGATTCACTTTTACCACTCAGAATTTCAAACTGAGAAACACAGACCTGGATCCAGAGGAAAAGCAGTAGACAGCAAAAACTAACTACACTTTGGGATGCAGGGATTTTCTCACTCAGGTTCAGCAGAGTGAGACTTGAGATTTCACTTGAATGAGGCTCTCACTATCCTGCCCTTCAGAGGCTGAGGTGGGCGCCAGTTGTCAACAAGAGGGCTCGTGGGTTCATTCTCATCGTTCTTGGAAAGGCTGCGGAGCTTTGCCATCTGCAAGGAAGAAAAATAAAAGTGTCCATTTGGAAGCACTGTGGACCTCACTGCCTAGAACAAACTCTGAGATGAAAAAGGAATTTTCTTATATAATGATAAGCACACGACAAAGACAGTCTGTAACAATACTGGTAGAGATTGCTGATAAAGATCACTGCAGCCCAGCAGCTAGCACTGTTTCTATGGATCTCCACAGAACAGTGCATCATCTGACCCTTGCATGGGCTTCTTCTGGATTTTTCTCTGATTCATGCCCACAGTGTGGAAAAATAATAGGGCCCTACTGTGACCCTGCCAGAGCTGGACTACAGGCAAATAACTTGTGAAAATACAGCTATCTGTGAAGGAGGATGCACACGTATGTCAGTGCAAGGCAGTTTGGTAGAAAAAGCTGGTGCAGAAGTTTGTATTTTGTTCTGTAAGGCAGAGATACACCAACTGGATTATTAAGCTGAATCATGAATTCAGCACTCAGCTGCTGTTCTTCAAATTAACTTAATTTCAGTGTTGCTTTGTTAATTGTAACCCTTTCATCCAAATGCAAAATAAATCTATTCTGAAAACAGCCATTTCAGTGAAAAGGATATACCCTAACTTGTGTTCCTGAACCAGAGAGTGGTAAAAATAGCCAAAATTTTTGACACAAGAACTAAAAAGGTCACCTTATCCAGACTGGCTCTTTTTTTTTCCCTCTGTAAATGCACATTTGAGCTATGTGAATACAAGTGGTACATTAATGTGTATGAACATTCAGGTTTGCAGGTTCTAGGTAGTTTGATCTTTCTCACTGACAGCTTTTAAGAAGTCAAGATCTGGACCAGCAATTTTTTTAAACTGAGAAACCATCAAAATATTAGCCACACTTGCCACTTAGTGGTGAAACACATAGAATGAACTGAGGCTGCTGTGATGGCTGAATTTTGTGGCTCAGGGGCACGTCTGCCTTAGCAGGTTTTCAGGATGCTGAGAACAGCCCTGCTGAGAACAGATGCTGAGGCTGTTCCAGGAAGTGTCTTGCAAGAGGGCCTGATTCTCAGGGTCAGTTTTACAGCCCATTCCAACAGTCCATTCTGCAGGTAATTTCTCACTGTGCACAGCTAAAGCTTGCCCTACCAAAAAGCACAAGGTAACACAGGGCTTGTAAATCATCACACTGACATACTGAGACACTGCTGAGCACTGGTAAAGGAGTAGCAGAACTGGCTGGGGTTTACCTGGTCTGAGCTGACTTCAATCGGCTCCCTCAGGAGAATCCAAGTGATGCACTCCTCACAGGGGGGTGTGGTGAACGAACCGTGGTAGGTCCAGTAGTCCCGGGATTTGGGGAAAAGAATTGAAGGATCAAAGTGCTGAAAAGGAGCCTCTTTTCCCTTAGGGAAACAAAAAAAATTCTCTGCAGTAACTCTAGAGATATGCATCTTAAAAGACAGCAGTATCTATGTTATTATAAAGGAACTAATTAAATACCAAGATTCATGCAAGAAATCAATCTCCTTTTCTTCCTGTCAAGCACTTTCCCAGCAATTAATAATAACTGACATTTTGATTACATTAATAAATTAAAAGAAATTAGAAACTGAATTGTGTGGGATCAAAGCAAATTCAATTTTACATTTTTCTATTCCGGAATTATCAAAATTGTGTTTTATTTTGGGCCACTTGGGATAAAAGTTGAAGCCTGTGGCACTGCTGGTACTGTTACCCTTTTTATCCAACAGGATAGTGGCCAACCATTTATCCCAGGTTCATTACAGTCTTCTCTTCTATCTGAAGGAACTTAAATCTGCACCTTTCTCCTACCAAGATTGTGCTCTAATTATATATTTATGGTGACACTCTCAGTCTTTTTGTCTATTGCACTTAGTGTAAAGAAGTAAAATACTTCCTGTAAGAGTACTGAGGTCCTAAATATCTTACAATTAGAGGTGATTACCACCAGACAAGGGAGAAAGGAGACACCAGACAACATTTCCTGATAAGTCTGCCACCAAATAGGATAGTATCTCCACAGGACTGTGATGAGTATTCCTTGTTCCCTCTGGGCAGCAAAAACTAACCAAGGAAATTCAGTTCACTTCTCTATTGGTATTTTGGATGCAGTTCTGGAAAGCAAGATATATTATTCCTATTTCCTTTTTCTATCATGGAGAATATTCTCTACATTAGAACAAAGTGAGTGGAAGCAGCTGAAATAGTTTCCATGCATCCTTGCGCAAATTAAGAGTAGAAAGAGTAACATCAAGACTCCAGTTATATCTTCCTGAAAATATTATTCTGTAAATTCAATATGAGCTTGCAAATAACTTCACAAAACTGTGCTTTTTCAGTAAATACAGTACAGTGTCCAAGAAACTCAGAGCAATTGAAACTGCATGTGTGATAAATACACCAGTGATACCACCCATTAATCTTTCTGAAAAATAAGTAATCTTGGGAAAATGTATGTGATGACAGAAAAGAAAATAAGAGATAAAATACAATATGTGGTTCTTTGTATATGCATTTATCTTTCTCTGCTCTACTGCAACTGTTGCTTTTTCCAGAACCGCTACATGTAAATGGCCAAAAAATGATGTAGGCATTATGAGAGAAAGCCATCAAAACAGATACCATTGACACAGCAGGGGGTGCATGGATAGGGTGAAAAAAATAACCTTCAATTCCCTCAGCAGAAAGAACTTAATTGCATTTGAAGAATGAGTTGAAAAAATAAAATTAGTATGAGTCTTGCAGAGGAGAGAAGAGCTTTCAGGCTCAGACCTGCACATCAATGGCAGTACTAACACATACATACCTTAAATGAAAGGAATTCTGCTAAATTTGCAAGAAAATGCCTACAAATTTGGTGATCTGGTGGCATGTTCAAGGTGAAATAAAAAAAAGGACTTTTGGCTTTATTAGAATCATAAAGTTTATCATGAAGTAGAATTGCTAAAGTATACCTAGAGATCAAGTTTGTGTTAAATAATAATGCTAAATGACAATAGATGCAATATTGCTGTTCTCTGCAAATAACTCCTTTCAGCAGCTGCATCTATGCAATAGGTATGGACTGGTGCCTTAAATCATTAATTAAACTGAAAAACAGTTTAGAATATTTTTGCAATGCTATTTGTGGTAGCATCATAGGAAGAGAGAACTTAGGACTGGTGCAGAAACTGCACCATGTAATCCCTTTTATAAATAAATACAGGTCCTTCTTAAAACTAGTAACATTTTTAATCTCCCTTACACTGACTGGGAGCCAGCTCCGTAATTCCTACTAGTTTCTTCTCATTTTAGGCTAACTAAATTTCTGACTCTGCTATATGCATTTGTTTTGGCCACTGTGGTCCTCAAATTCAAAAACCTTTTCATTTCTTCTTGCTATTGGTCCACTTGCATATTTTTTACAGAGCAGTACCAAGAAGACTATCAATTGTGTATGCAAAGATTGATAGAAAAGTCCTCTTCAACAAGAATACTTGCAGAAGGGAGGAGTTAAGTATTTAATTGAGCAAAAGAAAGTACACTGCTCCACTGTGCAATGTATCACCTCTGGTGCTACTGTTTGGCATCAAAATGATGCCAAAATATGAATCTGAACTACTGGTTCCTGCTTCTGTGGCTTTCCAGCTACATTATATCACAAAAATTGTTTTGATACCTTGGTCTTAATGTTGTCAATTTCTTCAAGAATTCTCTTCATCTCTGGTTTGGGAGTTTTTCCAACCTGTAATGCAAAGCACAAATACTGCATCTTTTTCCTCATGTTCCACAGTATTTGAAAAAAATTCAGCACATCCCATCTGTCACATTAGGCAACAGCAGTCTCAGAGAATCCAGAAGAGACTGACAGAAAATTATGTGTGTTTAAAGAACATCCAAAATAGCAGACTTCAGTAACTGGCTTTGAAACGTGAACATGTGTTGAAGGACCCTATAAGGCATCACGCCTCTCTGAGGAATGAACTGCACGCTCAGTGTCACTACCCAGGGCCTAGCCCTTGGCTCCTGCTTCAAAAGCAACCCACAGCCACTGCAAGCTGTCTGAGCACTTGGCAAATCTTGATGGCCTGAAGGGCTGTAGTTCCTGCAGACACTTCATTCTGCAGCACATACACAGTCAGGTCAGACTTGATTTAAGACATGTGATGAATTCATGTCTAGATGACCTCAAGCTATGGGGTCATTTTATTGCTTGTGTTCATGACATTTAGCACTTCCAAAAGCTTTGACATCCCAGAAGAGTAAAGGCACTATGCGTAAGATGTACTGTTATTGCCATGCCATGTTCCAAAATAGATTAACTTCAATTCCTCAGAAGATAATCAATCCTGTTTTAGTAGTATCCCAAAACCCAGTAATGGAACATGACAAATTCAGAGAAAAACAACAGCTCCTTCACCAAAGAGCTAGAAGGAAACAGGGAAAGAGTGCCAGAGAAGATATAATGATACTACTTACTTTTCTAGACCTTTTAGCTGACCTTAGCATGATTAATAGGAACATAGTGGTGTGCTTTGCAAGTTGTGTTTTATAACATAAAACTTTAGCCTAAAATAGACCAAATGACAAAGGAAGAAGAATTGAAGGATGTAGTCATAGGGGAGAATCTGGGCAGGTGCTGACCTTCAGTTTAAACTAACCACAAGAGAAAAGGTCAGGTTGGCTCACAGTGTAATAGAATTAAAATGACACTGGATCTAGTCTATCCAGGGACACTGTAGCAAAATTAATTACATCCACTTGCTCTTGCTTGTACAAATGCCACTTACTGGTGATAAAACAATAAAAGGATACCTATTCCCTGATGGTGTGTTCCAGCTGAAATGCCCACCTGCAGCTAAAAGGACTAAAGTTTGTGTAATTTATCACTATTAGGCTGTGTGCCCATGGGCATTTCTCAATGTCCTAGACCACATACAGGTTTGATACTAGTATTGCTTTCTTTCTGTTAAGTTTATAAAAAAATCAATCTGAAAATACTGGTACAGTATTATTTTGTTTAAAATTTCTGTATTTCAAGTTTAGAATGTTGAGTGATCTTCTTTTACCATCAATTCTTTCTTTTCAGAGTAGGTTTGTTGAACTCATTTTGATTCCCAGTTTGTGTGGGAATCAGCAAGAGACCAGAGAAGGGAATCAATCAATATAACCTTGCTGACAGGCAGATACAACACATGCTAGCAGACAAAAGATAAGAGGAAACACTCAGCCTATGCAGACCCTCCTCCTCACCCAGTGCACACCACGGGAAAGGGCTGCAGTGCAGGAAAAAACAATGGTAACTTTTCCCCTGGCGCTAGAGAAAGAGGAAGAATACAGAAAATTATAAAGACTGAATATTTTCCACTTACTTTCAGAAAAATGCCCACAACAGCTACACCATCAGGTTGTTTCAAAGCTCCAGCAAAATTACCATGTTTTGGATTCCAGTGCACCATATGTAACTAAAAATCAATTAAACCTCAGTTATAAATACAAGAAATTGCCAACAGCACAATCTTCACTTTAAATTAAATTAAGAAAAGATTTCAGTACACAGTAAGTACAGGAATGGACATGAAAAAGAAAACTGTATGTAAGTATTTCCTACTGCTGTTCCCATGCTTTTCTATGCTCACACTTTCCATAAAGCATTGCTTTGCATTTAATTGAAGCATAGGACAAAGAAAATGGTGTCTACCACACAGTATCAGACAATGCAACTATAAATAGTGTAATCCAAGCACATGACATGCACACATGCAATGCAAAAAACACCTACTGACATGCACTTCACCTCAAGTACATTTTTAGATTTTCAGGTTATGCAGATGTCAGCTCAAGGATTTACAGCGGGTTGTATGTAGTGCATACGTTATTGGTTTGTATCTCTTATTACTCTCAGCACATTGTACTGGAAGGGAGTGGGGACCTAATCTGACATTTCTTTCTCGTATTTACTGTGGGATATAATCTGACATTTCTTTATCATATGTACTCACAACAATGCTGTATTTTCAGGATATATTTCAAATGTTTGCATCTCTGTCCAGAAAATCTCTAGCTCATGCATATAGCTACAAATGCTGCAACCAGCAGTGTGCAATCTCAGGTTAAGTAGCATCTGGAACACAGTCATATGGGGGGAAAAAAAGTCTTTTTTAAAAAAGTTAATTTAAAATAACAAAAAATAATTTGTCCTGAATATAAATGAATCTATTGTTCTGTTTCGTTTCTCTTGAGGATAAGGATTTTATTGCTAAGGATAAAATTGGAGCAACCATATATCTTTGGTTGCAATGCAGCAAAAGTACATATATTCCAGGCTTCCTTCTCCTGTCAATAAATGCATGAGTACTGCTAACAAAAGTAACGTAAGAAGTCTGTGCTTGAACTAGCCAAGAAATAGTTTGAGGAAGCAGATTTTTTCTGTTCAGTTGGCCACAGAAAGCAGAACACTAGCAAAGATTGGTTGTGGTTAAGGAATGGGAAAAAAATTCCTAAGCCATCACCCACAGTCATCTCTGCAATGTTTGTGCACATGACCCTGAAAATGTCTGCCTTGGTTTTGTCCTGGGAGAGGTGGGCACACTCCTCCAAGATCTGGGCCCTTAGAATATAGGTGGAAGGCAGGAAAACACTATTGCAGGATTTTTGTGGGCATAGGTATGTATTTTGAGCTTATTCTCAAATAAGATGGAGGAAGGAGGTAGCCATTGCTAGCAATTCTGTAGCATCAATAGTTAATTCACTTACATTTAGAACTTGAAGAAGTCTTCAAGGCCTAAAGCATTCATGAATTTTAGCAAACTAGGACAACAGTCCTGCAGTAGTTTACATTTAAAAAAAACCGACCAAAACCTAAACATCATATTTTCCATGGCTCCTGAAAACAAACCTAGCTGTTTTAAAGCAGAGATATTCAGAAACTAAAACATACTCTGAATTAGTTTTAAGATGGATCTAATTTTGAATGCCAGCTTATCAAATGTGCTTTTAGTGAGTTTTTCTATTCTTTCTGAAACTAACTTGGTAACTCAAGCTATACCAGAAATGACTAAAAGCCAAAAAAACATCAGCAGATCTTCCTATTTGAAAATAACAGATTGCTTTGTCGCAAATATTTTTAAAACATTCTAAGATACCAGCAAAAACTCTGGCATGAAGAAAAGAAATCCGTGTTAGTATATATTTGCAGGGATACATTTGTTGGCAGATGCAACTTATCCCACTGCATGTTAACCGATATTCACTAGTTCCACAGACAGGGAAAAGTCGACAGCTAAATACTTTCAAGAGGGAGAAGGGTTAATCTGTTCAGATGCAAAATCAGTCAAACTCCAGTTAGCACTGAATGCCCGTCCTACCTCTGCAGCGTATTTCACGCCGTCTATGACGTGCTCGGAGCCGTGGTCGTCGGAGGAGCCCCAGTGCAGGTGCAGCTGGCGCAGGCGGTAGGCGTCGGTGAGCGGCCCCCCTCTCAGCACTGCAAGGACACTGCATCAGCCCCCACCCTCGACACCCACACACGCCTTCCCCCCACGGGGACCCACCACAGCTCCTCTCCTAAAGCCAGCTCGTCGCAAGGGTCCCATGACACTCGCCAGTTTACGTGGCTGGGGCTAAATTCTGTTGTCAGGAGTCCTGTTTGATGTGAAAATTGTGGGAGCTGCTGTGAGTCAAGCACAGAATCGAACCCCAGCTGCCCAACAAGCCCTTTTTCTCTTGGCAAGCGGACACACTACAGTTCCTGGTATGGAGAGAGAAGGGAGGTGTTCACAGGTGATTCTTGTCAAGAAAGAGTCTGTTTTAAAAAGATGAGTTAGAGCTGTTAAATTAACCCAAAGGTGCTTCGAAAAGTACCTCTAGTCCATGACTGGCATACCTTTTACACGTCAGACTAAACTAAACAATGGTTGCAGCCAGTTAGCTGCTTCTAAAAAAAAAAATTAAAAAAAAAAATTGAGGTATTTCTCAAAAGTGAGGGAAGACAATAAAGTTTAGGTGAAATGAGCTAGACAATTGTTCTTGAGCCACCAACGAAAGAAATTAAGATGCCATTATTTCTGCTGTGCTTAGCCAAATAATGCTGACCATGCATCAGTCTGACAGTTGACATCAACTCTGACTTCCAAAACATCACACCTGCTCTTTCAGCCTGGAGATTCTTTGGAGCAGGGACCGCTTAGGATAAGCTCTCAAATACATTTTTCATTCGTTACCTAAGGTTGGAATGAGTCGTGTTTCCTTACACAGAAAGCTGATAATGTAGTTCACAACAGCAGTGCCAGAAGACCTCGTCTAAATAGCATTCAAGTTTGAACTTCTACCAATAGCTTTGAAGTTCAAAGTTAACACTGAAATAATAAATCCTCTTTTGCCCAATGGTCTCAAAGGAATTCTTGATATCCTTGTGTTGGAATACCTACACAGAGCAAGAGGTTTAACTTTGCAGTTTCTCTTTTTAGTTGGTAGGTGTCACAACCATCAAGGGGAGGGCCAGAAAAAAAGCACTGTTGAGACTTATGCATGTAGTTCCTCTTGCTTTTTTTACTTTGTTCACACATAATCATAACTCAGTATAGAATTGAGTAATACTGAGTAAACCTTCTGTAGAAGCCTTCAATGTAAA
>VWZT01003571.1:0-82089 GCA_013397055.1 Pachycephala philippinensis | reverse complement strand
TTAATATTTAACTTTAAAATATAGGACAAAAAAGGCATAGAATCTGAGGCCCAACTCCTCAAAAGTGTTTGGTTGCCATGTCACACTGGAATCAATGGGAGGTAGGGACTTGCAGGAGCTGAATTTATGTGATCTACCTACTTTTGCAAGCTAACTCAGTGTCAGATTTGGAGACTAATTTATGACTCATTTCTTACAGGTGGCCCTTTCCGGAGCTGAAATACTGTGAAGCACTTGAAAACAGCACTTCATAACAGTATAAAATCAGATCTTTTTAACATTCAAAATTTTCCATGTGATTGCAAAAAAATTTAACTTCAACTATATTTCTTTTTCCAGTTAAAATGGAATCTGTGACTACTACTTATCCTCATCTCTTAGCACTGCAGAAGCCAACAAATGAAGGTAATAAAATGTCTATGAAATTCTTTCTCATGTAGTCTTTCAGAGCTGTCAAACATTGTATTTGATTCTGATCAGACACATGCCTATGAAACACTTGAGTCCTAAATTACTGTCTAGCAACCTGCAGAAAGTAAGGGCAGCCAGGAGTGAATGTACACTCTGGATGCCCAAGGAAACAACAGAGATGACAGGGAGAGAAGAGACAGGGAGGGAATGGAGGGAAGATGATTTAGAGGAAAGGCTGCACCAAGGGCTGTTTTTTGCTTGGCCAAATCGGGGTCTTTCTCCAACACCATTCCCTGGACAGACAACTTCTTGAACAGCCTGTCTAAAACATTTCAGCCTTTAGGAAGCTGTAAAGAAGACGGAACAGAACCACCATGTGAAAATGTTCATTACCAATTTACTTCCCATGCTTTCAGTCATGGCATTGATTTTATGCAGTGCTTTTGGAAGAGCATTCTGGCTTATAAATGTTCCCCTGTTCCAAGGGCAGGTAGTGATAGGGCAAGGAAGAAGTCTTCAAACTGAAAGGGAGTATGGTTACATTGGATATTAGGAAGAAATTTTTTACTGTGAGGTTGGTGAGGCACTGGAACAGGTTGCCTGGAGAAGCTGTGGATGCTCCATCCCTGGAAATGTTCACGGCCAGGTTGGATGTATCTTTAGGAACCTGGTCTAGTGGAGGGTGGTGATGTGGGTATGGTTGGAAGTAGATGATCTTTAAGGTCGCTTCCAATCCAGACTATTCTGTGTTTCTATGATAATAAAAGTGCAGTTTATGAGACCACTGTGTAGAAACTGTGCTAGTAAATACTAAAGGATCATAAAAATACATAACTTAGAGACAGTCCCAGTCCTAAATACTTGAGATTCCATCTGAGAGACATGGAACAACAACAAGTAGCTGTAATGGTAAAGAAATCCAAGGCAACAAAGGTTTCATCAAGGTAAACAAGCAGGAGAGTGATCTTTCAATGTACTATGAATATATTTCATTAGTGATACAGCTTACTAAGAACAAAATCCTAATACAAATTTAATCCTACTCTGCCATCAAAGCAGATACAGAAAAATACAAAGGAAAGTAACTGTTTTCCATTAATTAGATTGCTTTTCTTTTGGTGAAGGACCAATCAATACTGCATGCTTTTGAGATGTCTTTCCATTATATGATATTGTGAACTAATTATTTATTTTGACAGTTGCTTACCTGCATCCAGAGCTACACAGATACAGCTCTGCAATCAAGTTTTGAACAATTTAATTTAGAGATATGAGATTGCTCATTCTCAATTAAATAGGAAAGCCATTTCATAGCTTTCCAGAAACTATAAAATGCTATTTACATAAATGCTATTTTCATAGCTTTTTCAGGCTGGGAAGTACCTGAAGAATTACCATGCAGAAGAAATCAAGATCACAGTCAGTAGACATGTACATCCAAGTTTTTTTGTTTAGAAAGTGCCTCAGAGTGCTCTAAACCTCTCTGGGCACCACTCTCTTCCCTTACACAAAACCTGATGATGTGGTGTCTGTGTTGAAGGAGGTGACATAGGGAGAAGTCCACCATCCAGCTGAGTCTGTATTTCAGGGTGCCCCTGCAGCTACAGCCTTTCTGTCCCACTTCAGATCCACCAGAATAAACTCCAGGAGCACCTTTTTTACATTCCCAAGTGACTTTTCTCTGCTGGCCTGCACAGGCTGTACACTAAAGGATGCTTTTTGATACCCGGCGCTTTGAAAACCTTGACTCCTGACAACCCCCAAAAACTCCAAACCAGAAACCGACCTGAGCGATCAAAAGTGTCGTCGAAGACGACGCGGCAGGTGCGCCCGTTGTTCAGGATGGTTTTCGCTGCGCCGGGGTCATAGCTGGCGTGCCAGGAGGGGAGAGAGGAGTCGTGCTGCACGTCCTTGCTGTTGATCTCAACGGGGGACTGCTTGTCGCCCTTGGCCAGGGGGTAGTTTTCGTGCCAGCGCTCGGGTCCTGAGGGACAAAGACAGAGAAACGTCGGCCCTGCTCAGCCGGGCCCACCCCGGCCCCGCGGCGCCCCGAGCCCCTCACCGTTGTCGCTGTCGTAGCCCCACACGGACTGGGCCATGGTGCCCGCGGCCCGTCCCGCTCGCTGCGCTGCGGCTCCTGGAGGGTCCCCTCCCTCCCGGCCCGGGGGGCTTTTTATAGACCGCCGCGGCTTCGCGTCCTCCCCGCAGGGCTGGGCAGGGCAGGGCTGGGGGCGGCCGCCGGGCAGGGCCGTGTTCCCCCCCGCAGGAGGCAGAGGGATGCGGGCGGGACCCCGCGGCTCCCTCCATCCCCGTCCCGCGGGCACGGCTCAGCCCGGGGACAGAGGGTGGGACGGCGCGGGCGGGCCGGTGCTGCGGGGCTGGCGGGAGCCCCGGGGCCGTGGGTCCCGGCTCGGATGAGGAGCGGCTGCACCAGCGCCGGGAGCGCACGGAGGGGACGCGATTCTCCCCTCTGCGGGCAGCGCCACGGGCGGGAAGCACTCCCGGTGATTCTGGACGAGCTCCCAGGGCGGGCAGGCTTCCCCGCTCCCGCTTCCCTGCTTTCACAAATGCTCCCATGAAACAGCTCAGAAAAGCCCTATGTCTGCCTGAAATGATATCTCATAGCCTGCAAAACCATTGTGCAAAGGGAGACTCTGCCAGCCTCAAAGGAGGCCATTCCTGACTATTGGCTCAAGTCTGGGTTTGATGTTGTCCAGTCAGTTCTCCTTCATGCAGGGAGCTTTACACCAAATATATTTCTCGTGTTAGGCAACTTAGCAGTGGGTATTTTAGTCAGGGAAGCATTTGGTTTTCAGATGATGGGGAGTTAGCGACAGTATGATTGCGTTAGTTGGCTTTGTCTGCACATCTGTTTTAAATACTCATAGCTTTTCTCTCAAATGCCAGCTTTGCTGTGATCTCCCATAGCTGTGTCAGTCCATGCTAACACTGCTGCAACTCTATCTACCTTGAGCTAAATACTGCCTCAAACTACATAACTCAAACTAAATACTATTCCAAGATAAATATTTGGGAATCAGTCAAGAAGCATCACAAACCATGGAGGTTTCGATCACAGTTGCAGAGAACTTGTTCAAATGCTCTTTGTACCCATCAGCACCGTAATGCAGCATGGAAATAAACCTGCAGCTTTGAGAGGTTCTACACTTTGTGTTGGTGAGGTACAGGAAAAGAGTTGAGAAGCTGCAATATACAGAGCCTAGGACTAATTTGGTCCTATTTGATGTCCCAAAACCAGCTGGAAGATAAAGGTTCCCCTTCTAGGTGGCCTGTGTAGCTAGGCTAATAAAGATCTAAATACAGACTTTTTTTAGTGTAACTAAAATGACTTTAATAAACTTGTTTAGTTAATTCTTCTTGCTCTGAGTTTAACCATAAGTAGACATCTTGAATCCTTTGAGACAAAGAACAAGATCTCTCACTTCGGAATCTTCATTTGAGAAAATTTCTATAGTCGTGTAGATAGTATTTTTACAAAGAGAAGGTAAGTCAAATTGAAACTCAATAAACCTTAGCAACTTACACAATATTGTAAGAGGCATCCTTTTACTACCTTTAAAGGAACAGAGATGTGTTCATCATCAAAGAGTCCTTCAAAACATGTAGCTCCTCATATCTTCTTTAGGCAGAATTCAATTAAGAAAATACTAAGGGGTGATTTAGGTACAATGGTATGGAAAATTACATCTTTTTGCTTTCAAAAGAGAACTCTGAGACAAAAGAAAAAACGTTTTTTTTTACTCTGTCATTAATCAAATGGATAATGTCACATTTGTTGGAAGGGCAGGCATGTAAAATTGACACCTGTTGCAATTTTAATTCAGAAAGCTTAGACATTAATCCTTTTGAATTGGTTTCTACCGTATCTGTCTAGAGAGAAACATTTGTGAGTTCATGAAATTCTAATTGGAGCAGCTCGTCTTCTGTCTGTATAAACAGACAGCCTCAGTGGCTTTGTTCATGGAAGTCTCTGAGAGACTTTTAATCAACTTCATACACACAAAGAATGCTTATTGGAGGTAAGGAACATGATTTGTGGAGGTAAGGAACATGATTTGTATTATACAGGAAAAGGTGCAAGTCGGTTCTTCCCCTAGTATTTAAATTCATTGCTCTGTGTGAGAATTTTTGCAATCTTCTTTATTAAAGAGCCCCATCCAACAGCAAAAGTCTTCATATTTTAGCTTTCCAGTGAGCCAGTCCTGTTGCACCCAAAGGAGCATCCTTTTGTCAGCTTCTGCACGTTGTGCCTTCCAGGCAGTAACTTACACACAAGTGACAAATGTAGGTACTTGGAGTCAGCCCCAGGCACTGAGTCATCCCACAGTGTCTCACTGACTGCTTTCTTTTCCTGTTGCTTTCCTCATCAAAGGTAGAGCAAAAAGCACATGTAGTAGCATTACCTGCATTAAGAGATAACCAGAATAACGTTATTTTTGCATTCCTTAGGATCTACCTTTATCCTTTTCTTTTGATATTGTCTCAGAAATTCATTATCATCTAACTTGCAAAAAATTGCTTTTTCTAGGAAGTAAACACTTCCAGCATGGAAATGCCATTATAATTAAGAAAAGGTCACAGCTTCAAACATTTAAGAGGGGTGGTGCTACACAGTGCATTCACAACTTTATTACAGTGATTTCTTTCTGTTTTGTCAGCCTTGGACGTGTTTTGAAAGCCATCAGCCATCTGAAATAGCAAAGGCAAGAGCATAACAAGATCAATCTACCATTCATGAAAAAGTTGAGGATTTCAGTAATTGCAGACATGCTCTTGCCCGAAACTGGCACCCAGTCACAGAATCACAGTTAAGCACCTGATGACAATAGTTTATTCAAAAGATTATCAAAATATATAAAACATGGTGGTCCTGTTGGATGCATAACACATAAGGTGCTCTTCATCCAAAAGAGAGGTTTGTACATTTGTCACCTAAATGTAGGATTGAAACAGAGGCTCCACTACAAATAACATGCTATAGCTGTGAACACCGTCTGGTGGATATGCAGTTCAGATGCTGCATTTGCTTCTCCTATAACAAGCAAAAAGCATAATCATTCTCATTTCACTTACAAAAATACCTTACCTGAAGTCATAGAGACTTTCTGTTTTGAGAATGGAAAGCAGGAATAAGCAGAGTCTGGAAAATGGCTCAGAGCCATGGCTTTACCCAGAGCACACAAAGCACGTAGAGGAGAATGATGCATGGAAAAGTGACTGGCAGCAGTTCCGAGTTCTGCCAGCCATGACTGACTTGGCCAATACCTTGAAATAACTAGAACAACCAAAATACTGCTTCACCTCAGCATGCCAATTTCCAGCTGTCTCCAGGAGCCAGCATGACAGCTAGGAATGGCTGACTGTGTGAGGGAACACATAGAGGTAAATATGCCAGCAGCACGTAATTCAGGAATGCCTTTGCTCAAAGCTAAGGTTTTCCAGGTTTCACCATGCTCAGGGATATTTCCCATGGGTGATTGCATGCAAAGGGCTTTGCTGGAGCACAGAGTGTGCCCACATTGAGTACACTGTTAAATAAGCAAAAGCATTTACTCAGACCCTGTGGCCAATCTAAATATAAAATATATTCCACTATATTTAATAGCTTGTGGAAGAAAACAATACAACAGAAAGGAATCTGATAATGCACGTATGGAAGAGGCAGCAGTGTTTTTTGGCATATTGCACATTGCATGCCAGGCAGTGCAAGAAAAGCATGCCACTCAGTGCTTTTGATTGAGGGATGCCATGGTGGCATGCCATAGCCAAAAAGCCAAATTGTCATATGCCTTCACTGAGATGCCATGCTGTGGAAAACATTGTAGGAATGAATGGAAACCCCCATTGACAGCCAGATCTTATTGGAAGATCTGCCAAAGGAAAATGAGCAGCATATTGGGTTGATTTTGCTGTTTTTATACACAATGAGTTTTTTAGCTATGTTAACACTTTTATTTGTGTAGCACATCTAGACAAATATTAGGCAGACTTTTAATGCATCTTTCCAGTTCAGGAGGTATGTAACTCAGCCATCTGCTGTTTAGACTTTAGGACCTTGCTTACAAAATCCTATCATCCTTCTGGTCTGGCTTAGAGCCTACATTACCTTTTGCAAAACTTAGTATTTAGTCAGTGAGATACAATAAACATAGAAACAATAAGCCAGACTGTAGATTTAGCAAAAGGAACAAAAAGGTGAACAAGCTTTCCTTGTAGCAGTCTAGTAAAATGATCATAGATTGAGGGACTAGTACTAGCATTAAAAAAAAAAAAAAAAAAAAAAAAAGTAAATCTATTACTTATCACATACGAATCTGATACAACAAAAATACACTGCTTACTTCAGACACCTTTTCCAGATCTGAAAACCTAAACAGATAAACTCTGCAGGAATATGACTCTCCTCTTTATTCCCATAGGGCTTTGCTTGTATGGCACTCACACTGAAAACCAAATCTGAGCTGGGCTGTCTACTTTTATATACACTGGCACAGTCTGACTTGAAATACTCCAAGTACGAGAATTTGACCTGTACTATTTGCTTTTATAAGGTCTGTATGTGCTTCTTTGGAAGTTCTGGCAGATTGGCAACTCTTCTATATTGAGGTAGAGTTTTATGTATGACCTTTGTCTTGCTTGATACTCTGGCAGTAGCATTTATCTGGGAACAGTCCTGACCAGATCACAGAAATGCTAACATGGCTGGAGGAGTTCATAAGAGTTCTATAAGAGGCATCTCAATTAAATAGATCATATAATTAATGATGCAGCAAATCAGAAATACTTCATGCGTATTTTCCAGTGAGATATATCCTCCAAAAGAAGAATTTTATATGAAAATAACATGTTTCCAGCCCATGAAATATGGTCTGCAGGCAGAAGAGTTTTCATCTCATAGACATTTTCCAGAAATTCCTTGAGACGTGTGTTTCCCAAAGTTGTAAGAAAGTCACTCCTTCGGAATCCATACCATTTGTGCACTTTGAAAGGTCAGAGCATAACATCCCATTTTTATCAATAACTGCCTCACTTCAATGGAGTCAAAATTTCATTCTGAGACCACAAAGCAACTTTGAAAGAATCATCTGTAGATAATGAAAAGGTAACTGGATATGTGTAAGTGTAAACATTTATATGTGCATTGCAAGTGTAAGTAGTATGTAATAAAAAGGAATCAGTATTGGGAATCCCATGCTTGTCACACATAGTGAACAGCAGGTATTACCAGAAGAGAGGGGAAACAAAAGTGTAACAAAAAGCCTTCAGTAACTTAGAAACAATGTTGGCTGGGAATGTTAATGTTCTTCTCAGAGCAGTTTAAGAAATTAACAGTCTATCATAAATTGTGTTTTTTTAAATAAATCCTACAGAAGCAGACTGAAAGAATCCTATGCAATGATCCTAAGATGTAATCTTTAAAAATCTGTCTGGGGATACGGTAAGAGAACAGTACCTCATTTTGTAGTTGGTAGTACATTACAGTCTTATGGACAAAAGCCTCAGATTCCATCTTCTGCATTCTGAGTCTCATTTATCCAAATTTATACTGATGCATCCTGATGGGCTCTAATTCAATATTCAGGTTTTTCTAATACAACCACATTCAGGCTTGGGCTATGGATTCTAAAATGCATCTGCACTTTAAAGATGCCAGTGCAGCTAACAGAAATGCTGTTGGTCTCACAGTTTAGCATGACTCAGCACAGTGGTTTGTCAGTGCAAAAAAAGGTTTTGCTAGTTTGTCTCTCGCTATTCCTACCTTTCTGTGTCTTCATATTCCTCAGTCTCTTTTTAAAAATTTCTCTGTGGTGCTACCCTCCATTCTCTACAAATGCATTGGTTGCTTAATGCATCTTTACATTATGTATTTTGAAAAGAAAAACACAACCCTACTCTTCTTTTTTATTCACCCGAATTGATGCCAAGATTTCATGGCTGGCTTAAGATTGATGCCAGACATGTTTTAAGTGATCCAATCAAACTCTTCCATTTTCATAGTAATTTCAGTGAACTTACTCACATACCCACAGTAGTGCTGAGGTACAGAAATATGTCTGAAGTATGGGGACAAAGTACTCAGACCTTTTCAGAACTAAGCTCTTTATTCTTGACCTTAAGGATGCTTCAGGGCTATCTATAAAAGTAGTCAAATGTAATAGGCCAGTTTGAATATTCTGATTGAGGGTTTTCTTTTTTTATTAATAAGCCTTTTGTGTCATTGTAGAACTGTTCCACAAGGGGAAGGACAGAATATTTTCCAGCACGAATTCTCCAATCTTCCTAACTTGTCTGCAAAGAAGATTAGTAAAGGGCTTTGATATGACAAACTAGAGGTAAATAAGGAAATTATGCTTCATCCTTGTAGGGAAGACAGTGACACTGTGCTGCATTTCAGGCTTTTTTGGAAGCACTATCTGCATCATACCAGGGAGTGACGCTGAGAGGTGCCCTCTGATATTTGCTATTTCTGCCACTGCAGTAGTGGTCACAGCTTATAATCCAACACATAAAAAGCTCATTAATAGTGAACAATGAAGTGCTTTTTATTATCCTAACTTGGAACTCCTAACCCAGAGCATGCTGGTAGCCATCTGGATCTACAGCCTTTGGCCCTCCCAGCAGTGGTGGTTGTACATCCTCCCCAGATTGTCACAGGCACAGGTCCTAGTCACTGTCATTGGAGGAGAACATGTTTTTAACTGTGGAAAGTGGTTGAGAATATAAATAATTCTCTTTGATTCTTCACATTTGCTTGGTGCTGGGTTGATGTCTTTCCCTCAATTTTAGTGATGCTGAGAAACTCTCTACATAGTCAACCAATCATTCTAGACTTGTGAAATGTTTTTGGTTTCCTAGGAACTGAGATCAATGTAACCTTTGTGTTCAGGGTTCACACAGGTGCATTCTCTGAGGACATGAATAATGCACCAGTTCACTACTGCACAACCCAGATACAAAGTGAAATAGACCTAATTAGTTGGTAGATCTTACTGGTTGATTTTCAGAAATATGCTGAGCTGAAATGGAGAAATAAGGATTAAATACATGATAATGAAGAATCACAGATCAGGAAATGCCTATAAGAAGTCTCAAGCCCGTCAATCCTGGCAGCTTGTATAGTCAATCATCATCTGCCAATTTCTCAAACATCTCACATGGACAGAACAAAGGTTTCCCAGCTATTCAAAAAACAAATTCCTCCAGGTCAGCACAACTGTAATGAAAGGGTTATGACAAAAAATGAGAAGCCATTAAATCTAGTCCCATATCAAACAGTGATGTCCTCTGAGGAGCTGTGGGTGTCACTCCTTGGCCAGTGTTCACATGGCTGTAGCCATGAGTACAGCACCCTATTCTCTACCTCACAAGACTATGCTAAAGATGAATAATACTATTTTTGCAAACTCTGTTATTCATCAAAGCAGCCACACAAATGCTAAATGTTAGCTAACTACTCATTACAGGAACACCTTTTCTAAAGGGGTAAATCTGGCCTGTTCTGGGTGTCCCCACTGCAGAACATCACCAATCTATTTCATTATTTTCTTGAAGAGTTATAGTCAGCAAGCAGCATGGTGGATGGAACAAATCGCAGATCAAGCGCCCACAACAACCTGAAAGTCATGTCAATACTTTTCAGTTTGTGTCCCTAAATATTGGTGTTCATAAAGTTAGTTTCAATATTCAGTCTTCTTCCATGTGCTTTGGGCTGGGCATTCCAGCTTTAACCACGTGCTTTTTGCAAAGGTTCTCTACAGAAATTATAGCAAAGTATTTTAAGGCATTAGACACGGAAAATATTTTTCTAACCTTGCATCACTATACCTTTTTTGAGGGAGGCAGTGAACCTAGTGTTTCAATTATAGGTCTTACACACACAATTGGGCAACAAGCCAACAATTTTCATCTGTGTATTCCAAGACCAATACCATTTGTTTAGCTATAAATTCAGAGATGATGAATGCATTGTATTTCTACTTCCCTGAGTTTATTAAAGGTCTGTGTTTGACAGCATCTTTGAGTGTAATAAAGTAATAAATTGTAATCTTTAAAAAAAAAACCCTCAACAATTATTTAGTATGGTAAAATAACAGATAATCTACCCAAACCACAAGCAAATACAAAGAATTTCACTTCAATAGCTGGATGCATAGTCCATGAAGTCAAGTAATCCTTACCCAACACAATTTCTGAGAGTTTAAGCAATCTCATGTGGACTAGCAATGATCTAATCCCAAAAGTTTTTTTTAAAAAGGTATCTTAAGTCTCCTTGTTTCATCATAGACAGACAACACCTTCATTAAGCCCTTCTGGATTTATCAGCTTTCACAGCAGTCTTTTGCTTTTGGCAATATTATGACTTTCCTTCCCTGGGTGGTAGTACATGGACTAACATCTAATAACACTGGTTACTAAACACCCTGTAATACTGAAAAACAGACATTCTGGATGTGTTTTTCCAGAAAAGGTTTATATTTTAATAGTCAGTCATGCTTATATACAGAACCCACCTGCAAGAGTGATGATAAATATGAGTCATTTGGTATTACGAGTGTTCTGCTGGTTTTCAGAAAAAAAGATGCATTAGAAATGGATGTCTTTGCTTCAACAGTCACCACTATAGCTTTAGTGCCTCAGTGAAGGCAAGACATCTTCCCTGTGGAGAAAACCTCCTTATGGATCACAGGTATAAACTGTATTTATCTATCATTCAAACAGATCATAACTCTTAGCATTGACTCAGAAAGACTAAGATTTGCTGTTACTAGACAGACAAATATTCAGTGAGTCATTTGCTCCTATGGCATAATAACTAAAGTTTTCATTTAGTACCATGAGGGAGAAAAGAGGAGTTCAAGGGACCACTGATACATGGTTACAGTGACAGATTTGTGCTGTGTAGGACAAAATGGTTGCAAGACCTTCCTCTGCTTCCAAAATTAGAGAAAAGCACTGTTGCTGGACAGCTAAGTCATCTAGCACACAAGCCCAACCTAGCAGAGAATTTAAGCATATGAAGAATTCAAAGTTCATAACCAGTTCGTTTTTTTTTTTTTTTTTCAGCTGGAGTGCTCACACTTGTACAATTTATAGACACAGTTCAGGTAAATAACATTTTTTGTTACTCTAGATGTTGGACGTTTATCTTAAATAGCAGTCGTCTGTTTTTAAAGACACATAAAATTTGCATTTGAAGAAACTATGAATTTATTTTATAAATTAATGTAACCTGATCTTGTTACTGAATTAGCTTACCAGATGTTCTTTGGGTGTGCTGGCAGGACTTGGGAGAATCAAGCCTGAGCTTCCCTGTTTAGTCAATGCATGTCTCAGCAAGGCACTTTTCGTTCTCTTGCATCTCTAGCAGATGGTACAAACTGCCTGTCCTTTGTCAGACAGCATTAACCACACTTCTGAAAAGCCTTGGCATTGCTAGTAGTCCTCCTTCTTCTCTGGTGCTTCCCTCTGTTATCCATGTGCCGACAGTAAAGGACAGGACACATTTGCTGGTTCTCTGTGAAAAGAAAGATCTCCCTTGCTTCTTCACTTGTTCTCCATCAGGGTCTGAACTCTTGCCTATTTGCACACTTTGAAAACTCTCTGCGGACAGAGAATAAGATTCATGCAGAAGAGACACAGCCATCCTTCCTCAGGTTTTTATGTTATTACATGAGTATTTGTAAACAATAAGTAAAAGAGCACTGAAAGCACTCCTGAGAATAGTAAGCTTGCTTTACGAGACAAGGGATTCTGTTTTCTTCACCAACCCATCTGCTTTCTTCAGAATTTACAGCACAAATTGGAAATTAAAGCATCACATATAAACATGTAAATAAAATAACTTGGTGACATTTAATTGAAATGTGTTTGTTATATTCCAATATAATAAGTAAACAGTCCTTCAGCAACCACAGCATCATTAAAGCAGAAGTATCTGTTCCAGAAAGTTTAAAAGATTGTCCTGAAATAATGGAAGACAATACTATTAGTATAAGATCTCTTTTTCTTTCTGCACTTACTACGTGATATGTGATCTCTGTATTGTATTGCACTTTGGAATGGAAAAAACTCAACAGTTTAGGTTAGGCTTTTAGGAAGCATTAGCTAATTATAGCTTGTATAATCCACTCCATTTAGATCTAGTCTCCTGTTTGTTATAGCTGAGGTCATCCCCATCTTGCAACATCCCACTTACTGGATAGTGTTTTTCCTATAAATGTACGTATCTGAGATCTCAATTTTATTAGTTATCGTAACAAAGTGATAAGTTCTGAACTGTTGGCTGTTTTACTTTACTCACATGATTGTTTTCACCACAGATAAAAACTCAGAGAACAGTCATTATCTATGTATTCCTAATCCAAATGTAATGAATTATAAAAATCATTGCACAAACATGTTCAAAATTCTCATTCTTCTTGTCTTTAATTCTGGACGTATTCTCTATACAGCAAAATCTATGATTCCTGTATCTGTTCATAGAAAATAAATGGAATAAAACAGGAACTCAATATTCTTGTCTAGTGTTCCAATATTTTTTATAGTGATAGAGAAATGGTTTTTTAACATCCCAGTCCCAGAACCATAAAAATACTCAGGTTGGAAGGGACCTGAGACAGTCAACTAGTCCAACCTCCTGCAGAAATAACAACCTCAAAATATCTCACAGACATTTTGAAAAATATAATAAAATAATATATATTATTTTCACTTAGGATAAGAGCTGTTTTCATATTAATTCTTAAAATGCTTGCTAAAATTTAATTTCACTTACTGGTATAAATTTGGGAATCAAATAGAAGAACTAGTGTTCTCAGTAGTCTCTGGAAGAAATAAATACACTTTCAGAATGGTTGGCCATGTAACAAGAAATGTGTAGGGTTAATGTACACAAACCGTTAATGTACACCATATGCTGATGTTCAATAAGATAAGAGTGAAACAATAAGGGAAAATAACATATCTGAGGTCCAAAGTCTTGCATTAGATGAGATTAACCTTCCTACAAGGACAGCAAGTTTTAGTGCAAAGGAAACAATAGCATCATATGGCCAATTAAAAAAAATATCCACAGCAATACTTCTGTAAGAAAAATAGTGAACTGAAATTCAGTGATTGTTGTATGTGGCAGAGAGCGATACAAAGGTGAGAAAAAGAAGGACCGTCCTTCACCGAAAATTAGTATGTCCATCAAAGTACAGAACGATTATTGTAAAGGACAGAAACACTTTATTTCTACCATCAAGCAAAGCTAAGATAGCCTTGTTCTGTGTATCTGCATTAGAGGTACTCAAGGTGTGCAAGTAAGGCAGCTACAAGCTAGAATTCTAATCTCACCAGGTTGTCCTAACATATATTTCCTTTCCGTCTTCCCACATCTTCAGATCCAGTCTGGTCCCACATTATTCTACACATCTTAGATATTTTTCTGTAGTCCTCCATTTCTTGTTTGCATCTTACAGCCTCCTCAAAGCTCCTTCATATTTTTTGTTCAGTTTCTAAAACACAGAAGCCAAAATATCTTTATTTAGAACTGTTTTCTTATCACTTCAAGAAACTGTCAAAGACTGATGATATTGAGATCATCTGAGTGATTTTAATCTTCCACTAAAGAAACACAAGGGTATAGTCTTTCCAAATGAGAGTGGGCATTTTTCAAGACACTGTTATTGGGAAGCACAAAATTGGGGTAAACTGCAAAGAAATAGACAGAATGTGAATTCTCCACAAAAGTAAAAATTCATATTTTTTAACTATCTGTCCTGCCAGGTAAAGTTGTTCTTCAGAGCTAAAGTGAAATAGCTGGGAGGGTCCTTCATGGTCTCCCACATTCTTGCACTCTCAGCCTTTAATGAGATGGACAACGGCCAGGGACATGGTAAGGAATAGGGACATTTTTTCAGGATTTCTTCTTTCCTGAAAAGGTAGGAGCATGAATGAGTGGGTGTGCCATCATGCACTTGTCTCCATTCAGCAACACTCTTGCTTTCTGCCTGTTGTCAAGCTGAGATCAACTCCTTGGCTCCTTGCCTCCATCTCAGTGTGTTTACATTGTTTCAGGTTTTCAAGGCCATCTCCGGGAAGAAAATGGATGACAAAACTTATTTTAAACTGAAAGGAGACCTGCAGCCTGCTCTGTTGACCTGGAACTCACACAATTCTCTCTGATGCTTTGGCAGTATACCAGAGTTTATTTTTTTGTATCCTCTGTGAGAGGAGTAGGATAACTAGGTAGGACAAAGTGTGATTTCATGGTAGCAGGGAGCATGGAATGTGCTAAACTGCAACAGGAACTAAGGAAAACAGGGCGACCAAGCCATATTTTTGACATTTTGAGGCACATCATACTTTCATGAGAAATTGGCAAAAGCAGATTGTTCATTTAAGAATAGAAAAGATATCAAGATTTATCTATCAAAAACAACTAATCCCCCCTCCTGTTTAGGAGCCTGAATCACAAAGGCAGGGAGGAGGCATCACAAAGCTCGTTCACATGCCTACTGTTGAAGATGGTTATGGAATATATATGATTTCTTGAAAAATCCTTGCTCAATTTCTCTACAATTCACATTAAATCTTAATCATTCCTCACATTCCCATACTTTAGTTTACACACTAGAATTTCCCAATTGGGATGCCTGTGAGTTTCCCATCTATAAGAACTCTCCACAGGACTAAGGTGGGTTTTTTTAGTGCAAGTACAGAAATGGAGTGTCTGTAGGTGACAGAGTTGGTCTAATGGCTCTGGGGAACTTGTGAATTCTGTGGCATTCCTGAAACTGTTTCTGGTTCTTAACAAATAGGATTCTTAGGTTGCATGTGCAGTAGGTTTCAAACATGCCCTGGTGAAAAAGGGAAGGTACCAGCAAGTCACACTGTGCCAGGCTGTCCATGCACCATCAAGCAAGAGAATACACTTATCAAAGAATCATAAAATCATAGAGTGGTTTTGGGGTTGGAAAGGAACCTTAAAAGTCATCTAGTTCCAACACCTGTGCAATAAGCTGGGATATTTTCAACTAGGTCATGTTTCTCAGAGCTCTGTCCAACCTTAAGTTGAATGTTTCCAGGGATAGGGCATCAACCACCTCTCTGGGCAATCTGTGCCAGTGTTCAACACTGTCATTGTAAAGAACTTCTTCCTTCTATTTAATCTGAATCTACCCTCTTTTAGTTATAACCATTGTCCCTTGTCCTATTGCTACATACCATACTAAAAGGTTTATCCCTATCTTTTTGTATAGGCCTCCTTAAAGTACTGAATGCTGTGGTGAGGTCTCCCTGGAGCCATCTCTTCTGCAGGCTGAAAAATCACAACTGTCTCAGCCTTTCCTCACAGAAGAGGTGTTCCAGCCCTCTACTCATTTTTGTGTCTCTCCTGTGTTAGACTCGCTCCCACAGGTCTGTGTCCTCCCTGTGCTGGGACCCTAGAGCTGGTGCAGCACTCCAGGTGGGATCTCACGAGAACAGAGGGGTAGAATCACCTCCTTCCACTCAGTGGCCACTTCTCTGATGCAGCACAGGGTGTGGTTGGTTTTCTGGGATGCGAGCACACATTGCCGGAACATTTCCAGCTTTTCATCCACCAGCAGCCCCAATCCCCTCACACCCCAGTTTATATAATACCAGGGTTTGCCCTGTCTCAGGTACCGGACCTTGCACTTGGCCTTGTTGAACCTCTTGAGGTTCTCATGGGCTGGCTGCCCAAGCTTGTCCAGGTCCCTCTGAATGGCATCCCATCCTTCAGGTGTGTCAACCCCACAACTCATCTTGGTGTCATTTGCAAACTTGCTGAGGGTGCACTCAATCCCTTAGTCTATGTTACTGATTTAAAAAAACATTAAGCTGTACTTGTCCCAGTACAGACTCCTGAGGGCCACCACCTGTCACTAATGTCCATCAGGACATTGAACCCTTGACCACTGCCCTCTGGTTGATACGATGATCCAACCAATTCCTCATTCCTCGTTCACCAAACAGTCCACCCATCAAATCCATCTCTCTTCAATTAAGAGAGAAGGATGTTGTGGGGCACTGTCTCAAAGGTCTTACAGAAGTCCAGATAGATGACATCTGCAGCTCTTCCCTTGTCCACTGATGTAGTCAACCCTATCACAGAAGGCCACTATGTTTGTCAGGCAGGACTTGCTCTTGGTTAAGCCACGCTGCCTGCTCTGGATCACCCCTCTGTCCTCCACATGCTTCAGCATAGCTTCCATGAAGTTCTGCTCCATTATATTGCCAGGTGGTGGGGCTGACAAGACAGTAGTTCTCAGGATCTTCCTTTATACCCTTTAGAAAAATAGGTGCAATATTTCCATTTTTCCAGTCACCTAGGGCTTCACCTGACTGTCATGATTTTTCAAATGTCATGGAGAGTGGCTTGGCAACTACATCAGCCAATTCCCTCAGGACTCTGGGATTTATTTCAACATCCCATAGACTACTGTATGTTCAGGTTCCTAAAGTGGTCACAAACCTGGTCTCTTACCATGAGAGGAATTTTTCTCCCCTAGTCCCCATCTTGCAGTTTGGATATTTCTCCAACTTGTGCTATGCTTGTGGAGCTTAATGGGGAACATAACAAGAGCGAAGACTGCCTGTGTAACAAAATCTTTAGAATGGAAATCAGCTAAACTACCTCTGTGGTGCATAAATGTGCTTATTTGCATAGGCACATATCTGCATTTTACATTTGTAACAAATCTTTAATGACTTCCTTGTGCAGGCGTGTTTCCAGCAGCTCAGTAGCTCAAAGAGAAAAATAGTTTAAAATAACATCAAAAGAGTTGAAACTGAAATTACAATTTTTTCTCCTGTCCTCTTGTTATTAAGAACTCTATTTGAGAAATTGTAATAGAAACACTGTATCACTCACTGGCTCATAAGAATTATTCTTTGTGACTATCACTAATGTGGACAGTAAAATTAAAAGGTATGGCAAATTACAGGCAGAATAGCCAGCCAGTAATATAGACAAATAAGCTTTGAATTGGGTTTTAAGCAGTATTTGATGAAAAAGGGTTCAACAGTAATAAAAAGAACAATAACCTTTCCAGTAACTGTATACTTTTTAGTTTTGTATTTCTGCTTTGATGGAAGAGTTAGCACTTTTTTACCAATTGTTTCAGAAGAAATAATGAATTTTAATGCTTCATCAGTGAGAAAAGGAAAAAAAATCATCTCAGAAGTTCTTTTTTTCACTAATGAGTCTCTCAGGCAAGTAGAAACAAAAAAAATATTCTTAGCCACCAAATGTAATTTACAATGCAACTTGAATTAAATATTCTGTAGCATTTTGACAAAAATCCTCATATTAAAAATAGGTTTTGGACAACAGCCTTACCCTATAAAAATTGTTATGTTAGAAGATGTCTTTGAACTGTACCATTTTACCCGTGTTTCAGGTCAAAAGTATTCAGGGTGCTGCTTATTGCTATTCCTTCACTGTGCTCAAGTCAACAGCAGAGGGCACAGCTCCCTGCTGAAAATCCCCAAGCAGGAGATTGTGTGACGGTGCCTCATTCTGATTAGAATGTTTTCTATCAGGAGCGACGTTTTGATTAAAACAACGCCGTTTCAACAGTCAATGACACCTCTTAAAGAAGGAATTTCTCTTGTGCTATTTATTTAATAGTCAGTTCTGTACAAAATCATGAGATATAATTATGCCTAATGCAACTTCCAGAATAAAGGTGCTATCACAGGTCACTGAAGTATTGTATAATCGTGGAATGGTTTGGAAAGAACTTTAAAGATCATCCATGTCATGGGCATGGGCAGGGAACCTTTCACTAGACCAGACTGATCAGGGCCACATCCAACCCAACCTGGCCTTGAACTCTTCCAGAGACAGGGCATTCACAACCTTTTTGAACAACCTGTTCCAGGGCCTCACCACCCTCACAGTGAAGAGTTTCTTCCTAATATCTAATCTAAACCTACCCTCTCTTAGTTTAAAGCCATTCCCCTTTGTTCTGTCACCACACACCCTTGTAAAAAAGAACTAAAATTTTTGGAACTCCAAAAATTGAATATATTTGGATAGCTTGGACAAACATCTGCTCCATACATACAGCTCCACAGATACAGCTCAAATTGATTCTCAAGCAATAGCAGTGAGATATATATAGATATAGATATATATATATACAGATACACCTCGCAAAGCTACATTCAAACTGATCAGCAGTTCCAGCTGAAGGGTGCAAATCCTGAAAATATATCATTCAAGTAACAATTTTCAGCAATCTCCTGACACACAGAGCTGATTTTCAGCTTCTGGTCCTAAACTCTGGGGTCTGTGGATTCTTCTAAACATGAAAGATGAGCAAGAATAGCAAGCCTGCTTCATGAAAACCCCTAATGTAGGGCGAGTAAAATATACCAACACAGCAGACTGTGTTTCTCTTTTGTATGTTATATCTATAAATCTGTGAGTCTGATGCCACTATGTATGCTGTTTTCATATTAAGATACAGAGTTAAAGGGAAAAGACAAAAACATAGAACTACCCCATCATTTTTAATACCAATTGTTTAATGTTTTGTCAGCATAACTGCAAAACATAAAATCTGTTTTTATTATCATTCCATGTCCACCTACAAATCTTTTCTGGTATCTAAACATATTAGTTACAGTTAAATATATTCCCTGAATATGAGGTACATAATGGCAACGATAAAGTTTTGTTGGTATTTGCTAGAAATTATGGACTACATATTCCTAGTACCCAGTTACAAGAAAAGATTATGAATACTTCATTATTTGGACACAAGTTTTTCCCTTGCTTCAGAATTTGACTGTTCTTTTAACTGGGACAGTTAGTTATAGGACAGACAGTTCTGTACTTTTTATATAGATTGATGTACTACATTTCACAACTTAAAATAAATTCTCCGTTAGTATTAAAAGTCTAAAACTGTAGGCCATAGCAGATAAAATTCCCCAGTTAAGAAGACACTTTTTCCCTCACACAGAGGAGCCAGGTTTGATCCTATCCACAATAACCAGCTGTGCACACACAAACGGAGCTGTATCTCTGACATTAGCAAAGCCCAGTGTAGAAGCAGGTGTGAGGTAATATGAGACAAGAGCTCTTTCATAACCATCAGGGTCCCACTATCTCGCACCTTTATGCCACAGGCCAATGTTTACTATGACTTGTTTTATTTTTGAGGTGATCCTTATCTCTTGCACCCTCTGCAATACTTTGCACAAGGATGGCCAGAGCTTTCTCAGATCAGGCAATGCCTGGTGGTTTGGAAGCGCCCTCCTATTTCACTCCAGAACTTTCATGACTTTGCAGCTTTTCCCCCCCGGGTTTACTTATAATAGCTGTATGGGAAGATTATCTAATACATTATTTCCTTATTTCATTTTGACCAGACCATTACAAATAACAGTATCTCGATTCTTAGTAAACGTTAAATAAGAAAGGCCACCATGAGAGCTAGTGAAATATTTAGCTAGAGTATTTGGATTTGTTTTTTTCACAAATCAATTCATTATTGAGATATATAGTATTTGGAACTTAAAAAATGAAAAAATATTTTCAATGTTTTTATAATATAATATTTTCAGAGAAACTTTCTGGTTTTTTCTGACTAGCATCCTTAAAATAGGACTATTTTACATTCATTCCTATACTATGTTCATTTTTCACTTCATACTCTCAAATAAGGTCAGTCGGTGTCCTGCTATGCATAAAGTTAAACAAATCTATAATGTTTTATATACATTTTAAACACATTTATAGTGTAGATTTGGAGCTTTAGACATTAGAACTTTGAACACCATCACCCAGAAAGCCAGGGATTCACTTCTATTTATACAATGAAGGTTTTGCCAAGGATATCGCATTTCATTAATCCCAGTTTCCTGGAAGGGTGCTAACACTTTCCCCGCAGAGTGGGGTAGCCTAAAATGTGTAGACAATAATAAGTGGTTGATGGAATACAGGGTTGTGTTTTAAGTGTATTACCATCCATTATCCTCAGCCTTCCTATGCCCTGTGCTGCTGGGACATTTTTTGTGGTTGCTGTCTCAGCAATTTAGTCCCATAGTTTTAATGCATTGGAAAAACATGACAACATCTGGACTACAAGTACAATGGAGGAATGCACAAGAGCCACAAAATTAATTACAAACTGCTTTAAATTGTATTATTTTAATTTAAATTTATAAATCATTTATTTCCATCCCTATTGCAATTTACAAAATGCTCTTATTTTGGAAAGAAGATTTCAGTGCTCTTGGAGTTCAGGTATTTCCTTCTAGCATGAGGATGTTGTAAAAAGAGCTTTGAAATGGGTTTTGTCACCTAGATAAGGGATCTGCAAGAAGTTACCCAAATAGAAAGAGCTGTGCAACAAGCAGTAAGCTTTCAGCCACCAATTCTATGCTGCATTTCCTAGGACTTTGTTTAAAGTCAAACCTGATTTCTTTGCCATCTGGAGAAAGGTTGATTTCACAGCCACACTGTAACTTTAAAGAATTAAAAAATTTGGGAAGTCTATTAAAAAGAACTCTAGACTCTTTTCCTTTGAATCATGAGGTCAAGAGCTCCTTCATAACATTAACCTTCCTCCTTGCACTCATCCAGAAGAAAAAAAAAGGGCTTGACAGGTTTTTATTTAAAGTTGTAAGAACTAGCAGGTTAGACTTTAATTAAGAAATACTAGTAATTAATTATTTTAACAACAGTGATAGGATCATAGCTAAAAGCTGAAGTGCACTTTGGAACGTAGAAACAGCAGCAATGGGAGGAATCATAAGCCAGTTGTGTTGGGTTTCAAGAAGCAAACCAGTTGTTGTGTCAGTCACACACAGTCTGCTGCATTAAACCAGAGTCTAGAATTACTTTATAGCCAGGCTGATAAGACAGTGAAAAGGTCACAGTTCCGAAATCTTGGCTCCTCTTCCAAGAGATCATTTTACCAAATCTCTGCCATGCTCACCTCATGCAGAAAGAATATTTTTCATAGTCATAAAATTGACATTGTTTATCTGATCAAGCAAAAGAAACTATGGTAATATTTCCAAATTATATTCCCATTGCATCTGTATAATAGGATAAGACTTATATTTCCTTTGGAGTTATTCCCAAAACTTCATTCTTTTCTTAGAAAATTCGAGATTACCTTGTCCCACTTTTCTGTATTCTTTGTCACTAGATGTCTTTGTATTATATTGTATCCCTGTATCATGCTGCAATGCACCATCTCACACAAACCATAAATACGTTTTCAAATCTCTCTGCATTAGTCCCATCTAACTAGTCACTTTCTTTTTCAGTGGTTCAGCTGATAGTTCTTTACCACAGACAGAAGGTCTTTGATACTATCTATAGAACTAATTCACAGTAACCAACAGAGACTACAGATGTAGATGGCAGACAAGGAACTGACAGGTCTCTCTCACCCTGCTGTGAGTGTGCACAACTGCAGATGATTTGGTGCTCTGGCTCATATGGGAGTGAAGGAACTTATCTCCTACGTTATTCCAAAGGAACAATGATAATTCATATCAGATCTGTTCAAAAGTCAAAATTTCTGTTCTGCAAGAAGCACATTCTGTTTCAAAATGGCTGATATCATTTTAGTAATCTGACTTGGGTCAGAGACTAAGCAGGCGAAGCTGTCTCTCAGCAGAAGTTTGTGGTAGTAATTTTCCTTTGAACATTTTCTATTCTGATAAAACGTAATTTCTGAACAACCAAAGAAAATGAACAAAAAATTGCAATCCACCTATGTTAGAGATGTACCTAAAAACTGTAATATCCCTAGTCATCACTGCAACAAGTTTTACAGGTTAGAACACTACTTGCACAATAGTGTCTGAAATTCCTGACGTCAGCTGCGGACATCTGCAAAGGCAGATATCACTAGTTTCCTATTACTGAGGATAGCCTGTAAGAAAAACAGGAAAATGTCAACAGGTTCCAGTTTTGCAACGCAGGATGACAAGGCAAGACTTACATAATCTATGATAAACCTTATTTTATATAGAAATAATTACTCTGTACACTCAGTTCAAATGTTTACAAGTACAGATAATACCACAACTATTTAACTATGCTGCAGTACTTGTCAAGCATAAGGTCCTAAAAATGCAATCCTGCTTATAAGTATGCATGAGACAGAGTTTAAGCCAGGCAATATCCCATACATGTTAGCAGAACTTAGCTTTAAAACAGTCAGGTATCAATCCCCAAAGGTTTGCCTTGAAGATTCCTAGCAGTACAAAACTGGCGTGAGATCATTCCCAAAACATCTGAAGCTGATAGGACTTAGTAGGTTTTGGACCTGCTTTCTTACTGAGAGCATTGCTAGTTGTATTAATGTAGTATTTAATAATATATTGACCATTTTCATGAACACTGATATTGTTTTCCACCACTAAAAGCTACTGAGATTGACTATTTCTTAGTGATTGTCAAAATCAGTGTTCTAAAATCCACATAAAAATTTCTTAAATCACTGACATGGATTTTAAAAAAGGCTGATCATCCATTGCTTTCTTTGTAGTCTTAATTTTTATACCATAATTATCCTTTGGGTTATTTAGTGTAAATGTCTTTGGACAACATTTAACAGTTAGAATGATTTATATTTTAATTTGGGATCCAACTCACATCTGTCTTAATCTATGTACTGAATCAAAAAGTAAACACTTTTTGATTGCGCTTCCTTATTACAACCCTTTCTCTTAGCACAGTTTCTCATGCCATTCTGAAGTCATATGGAAAAAATAAAGGTTGATTAGAAAATGTTAATGTCTTTACTGTTCGAGCAGGCATATAAAAGCCCATACATAAGTTAGAAATTCAGAAGAAATTCAAATCAGAGATCTTTTCTTAACAGTTTTCATCAGCATCAGTAGGGTTTTTTTAAACACAGTACCTTGCAAGGAAAAAAAAAAGGAACGTTACAGCTGCAGTTATCAAGGCAACAATGGTAAAAGCAATCTTCAACAGAAAACTAGTTTTTTTTAATAATCTATTTCTTTCTTTTAATTATAAAAATAGTCAGTTACATGGATTATTAACATATCAAGTGTCTTTATTAATTACACAATTCCATGGGAAAGTGACATCAATTTACTACTGGTACAGAATTAGAAGCAGAAAACTTCAAATGTTTGTTTTACCTGGGACCTGACCGCTGGCACATGTTATACTCTACTGCCAGTGGAGACCTTCGGTCTCCTATAGATGCTAAAACTAAATTTGTCAAAACAGATCAATTTCTGAGTCTTCTCTGAGTGACTTGGAAACCTTCCAGATTCAAAGAGAACATCAATTTTGGACTTTCATTCCACATGAAATTTAAGCATAAGGATAAGGAAAACCCATCAGGTTAGTAAAAAGGGGGCCTGAGGAAGGCGATGTGAGACATTTCTTTTTCATTCTCTTTTTAAAAAATTTATATATAAAGACTACTTGCTTTTCAGGAGTATTTATATAGATTAGGATATGCTTGCTAATTCTGTTATACTAGTTGGCAACACCCTTTAAATGTCAGAGAAGATCCCAATTATGTTCTTTAAAATTAGGACTTGTTGACAAGTGTTCTTGTGTCAATGGTAAAAGATAATTTCTCAGTAGGAAACCTCCAGGATACTCAGTGATTTGAGGAGGAGAATGTAGGAGGAGACTTTCTAAACACAGTTACTCAATTTTGCTTTTTTTTTTTTAATCTACAGTGGGAGATTTATACATATGCAAAAATTACACTATTACTCCCAATGAAAACACTCTGGAGTAGGGTTTTTTGTTTTTTTTTTCCTCAGAGAGTCTTACTACCTTGATAGCAAAGGAGATTTCTTTCTGCTGATGTGTAATGTTGCAAATGCTGTAAGAACTCCAGGTACATATTTCCAAGCATCATGCACAATTACAGGTGCCTATCACTACAGTGGAAGTCAATACACTTTTATGTGCTTGTAAGCAAGGAATTAACAATAATGACCAATTAGCAATGTCAATAACATCTGAGTACACCTGGGGCAGCTCATACTCTAAATTCAGAAAACATCAAATACCTATAACTTACTTCTGTGAAGAAATAGACCTTTAAAACACTGTCATACTCTCTGGAGTAGAAGATGTATTCACATGTATTCCACCTGAATTTTGGAACTGTGTCAAAGAGAGACATGCAGATTTACTATGACTGGTGCACTCATATACATACCTAGAATTAAAACCTTCAATGACTTTGGCTTAACTGCTTAAACGGTCAGTTTTTTTCTCTAGATACTTAAAAATAATCTCATATAAAAAGATGTGAATATGGAGAAAACTGCTTGCACAGTATAAAAATCTTTGAAATCTATAACTTTGCTGTCAGAAAGGCTTTATTGATTGATAAAGTTTTTACCATACTTCATGCATTGGCAGGGCTGACTGGAGGACCCCTCTCTGGAACATAAACTTTGCAGCAGTTTCATTTCCATTGAGGCCAAACTAATGAGCAAGGCACAGAGCACACAGTGGGTGGAAGGAAATATGCCTCAGAGGCAGAGTCAATAAAAGAAAAGTCAAAGTCAAGTTTTTAAGGTCTGTTCACATATATCATCCCTAGGGGGGAAAAAAAAAGCATATGTAGATAGCTTTGGGAGTTATTTTATTTTACAAAAGCAATACCATCGCTGCATGTGCAAAGTTGACTTTGCAAGAGCAAATTGGGTTATGTTGACTGTGCTTGTTGAGCTAAATTTAGATAATCTAAACCCATATTTAAATAATTAAACAGGGCTGTAAGGTACAGGTATAAAAGTAAATAACCTCTGGTAAATGTTTAAAAGGTCAGCTGTACAAGTACATTGAGCTTGATACTACATCATCTGCTTTTTACAGAGCCTGATCACCCGATGCCCCACTATAATTGTAGCTGGAGCTCCTCAAAGCTACCAGCATGCTGATCACTGCAAGGTGGTTGGGTTTGTTGGTTTTGTTCCTCCTGGCTGTTAAAGGACAGCAAATAAGAAGGAAAGCCAGAAGAAATTAATGAAACAAAGAGGGAAAAAAGTTATCTAGTAAGGGCCCCAGCAGCTGTCCAGTACATTAAATGTCTTCAGATAATGAAGCAAGGTCTGATTTACAAAAATTTGAAACCATCTCTAAAATAACAGATTTTATTTGTTTTCCAGTGCCTTAAAAACCTGCTAATAGCCATCAGCATACTAAAAACTATTCATGTTCAATCCATGTAATGTTATCTTTGGCAGCTTTTTAGATTTTATGAACATTCCAACATGACAAACTAAGGAGATGGATTATACATTTTTATCCAGGCATTAGGAACACACAGCCAGAACTATTTTCCTTTTCACTGTCAGAGCAATGACGTTATCTCACTTGATATGGCCAAGAAAAGAAACGGGTGTCCCCTTAAAATTGCTTTTAGTTATAAAGAGGTAGTGCACTTCAGCTGTGTTTAAGCAGCGCATGATTAAGTGTTTAATAGTTTGTTTTGAATTAATGGTTTGAAATATGTTGAAACAGTAAAGATGTTAAGTTGAAAATACAGCAATTCAGATTTAAAATTAAAAGGAATTAGAAACAAAAAGGAATTGAAATCAGAATTTTAAGATTATGTGTATTTCATGGTAATTTCCATGTTCTGTTTCTATATTCTAGAATCTCCTCCTTGTATTTTAAGAAGTTTTTATATTTTCTCTTGAGATGTTGCTGAAACATTATACGAGTAATCCAGGGCTAGTCTATTGCCATAGAGTTACTTAGTTCCTACAGAATTGCTAAGCATATTCATAGGTGAGATGGCATTTAAAGAAATTCTTATAATTTCCAAATTGGAAGTTTATATTCCACAGGAAAAACAAACAAACAAAAAAACCTCAAGATACAATATGCAACACTAGACTAAACAAAACTTCCTTAAAACTCTATGACATTCATGGCTATACCATCAATGTTTTGCAGTAAATGGGACTATTATGGGTAAATATTGCACCATGTGTAACAAAGTGGTTACAGTCCTCAAAATGCTATTTAATGTACTACATTTTTAAAGACATGGAAATAAAGGCATGCACTGGAAGCTGTTAGCAGCAGAGTTAGAAACATGTATGTCCTTTGCAAGCTGTGCTTGTCCACATCTCTGTGTACTTACCCCTAAATGGCTTTCAGGAATCCGTGCAGTTCTGCCTACCCAAGGTAAAGCCTGAGTGAGTCCTGACAATGCCAGGGCAGCTCAGCTGACCACCATAAATCTGCAAGCATTTACAAGCACGTTCTCGGTTTCATCATCACACCCTCAGAGTGCAGAGTGGCTTTTCTATTTCTCACTAATTGTGCCATTTCTTTGCAATAGAACCAGCAAAACTGATCCTGTCAATTGGTTTTTAGCTTTATCTCATTCACTGGAAGGCAGACAAGATTTTGAATGCAGCTGAGGCTTTCAACAAGCGGGATAGCTTGGCAATTGTCACCGTTTTCCTGGAGGTCAGTTACTGACATGCTGAAAACATGTATCTTTCTCTTTCCTTTCCTTATCAAAACTGCAGTGATGAGAACTAGAAAAAATATGCCTTTGTGTTAAGTAGGTGGAGATGATTGCCTCTAATCCTGATATAGCAAACATTTCCAACTTTGCCCATGCTTCTAGATGGATGTTTTACCCAAATGCCCATTTATATCACAGACCCTTCAAGAAGAGCTGTGTTTTAAAACATGGGTGCTAGTGAACTTGTGTTGTTTGATTCACTTTTTGTAACAGGAAATGTTCACACCTTTTGTGTTTGTTTTCCACTTCATTTACAAAGTGGACTTTCTCAGACAGACTGTTTGAGTCATGTGTCAGACAGACTGTTTGAGTCATAGGCACTTCTGTCTTATCAATCAGAAAAGAAAATTCTAGATCAGAACTCCAAGAAATCTTGAATCCATGCATAATATACTCAGACTTCCAAAACCAACTGGGGCAGGAAAAATAATTCCTTATTATTACAGAACTTTTTCTATTAAGGAACCATTATAATACAGTGTTATACATTATTATATACTCCTTAAATATAATTACTCATAGTTCACATTGAAAAAAGATAGCAGAAAAATGTTTTCAAAGAGAATTTCAAGGATAAGCACATATGATCAATGCAATCGTACTTCTGAACACAAATTATTTTTGCACCACTGTTTGTATTACTCTGCAAAGCAGAAGGAAAAATTCCTATTATTTTCTCAAAAGTTCTGAATTTTGTCTTCTTCATAATGGGTTTGCAAAGTTCAACTAATCAATACATATAAAGCATATTCTTATTCTTTGTTCTGTAAGAATAAATCTATCATTATGTAATTAGGATTTTAAAGTATGTTTTTATTTACAGGTTGGCTTATGCAATGAAAACCTCAATGGTACCTTGACAGTCTTGAATTCAGTAAAGACAAGGGTAAGCATAATCACAGCCTGATTATAATAATATTGAGAGTAGTTAAATTAAATTCTGTGAAGTCTCTCATCTGCCTTTTTGAAGACTTCAAAGTAATGCAGGAGTTCATCTGAATGAAGCTGTTGAGATTTGAGAGCTAAAAGCATGACCCTAGGTATGAGTTTATGGGATCCCATAAGAAATTTTGTATTGTTAGGGCTCCATCCTGTAGATAGATATGGGCTTTTTGTGTAGAAGTGAGAGTTCACGGTTCCTGTGCTTCCATCCGTCTGTCTATTTAAAATGAACCCTGGTGTTCATTACCAGCACAGCCTCACAATAACCATACTGAAATTTTACTCAGTTAGAGGAAGGAAAAAACAGGGAGAAATAATACCAGAAATTCACTTATCTTACGTTGTCTTGTGAAGCAGTGACTATTCATACTAATTCCCTCAAAAAGGCACAAGATAACCAGAGATAGAATCTGAAATGAAAGAGTATTGCAACGGTGCTATGCTATCAATGTTTTAAAAGGATTTGTGTGATAGTTGCTGTTCTATTTCACCTTCACATCTAATAAATAATTCTTTGGCATATGTCCATGGAAAAATAAAGGACCTTGGTCTGGCTGTGTATCTAAGTCACACACTTACGTCACCAATTTCACTGCATCTCAAGCACAGCAATTCTCAGCTTTACAAATGGCTCCAGCCAGGACAACTGAATTACTTAATGGCCAGCAGTGGCAAAGATCTGAAGAAGATAAAGTCAGACTCCACAAGGAACGACATAAAGCATTAGAACAGAAATCAGGTTTCCAGTTGACCCCTCTATGTAACTTACATGGTTTTTGTCTGAAATGAAGTACCTGCCTTAAATTATGTCAGCAAACATTATCTGTTAGGGTTTTGCAGCATATGTTGCTACAGATAGAGCTGCTTCTTTTACATTTGCATGCCTCTGACTGTACAGAAGTGCTGTAAACATTTACTGGTCTTCACACTTCCATTATAAAGTACAGAGAAATTTCAAATTCCTGTTCCAAACATACTCAAAAGCTGAATTGTTTTAAATACAAAATACCACCTCTACTGCAATAAATTTTATTCAGTGGGACATACTCCTAGGACCACTTTTTCAGCTAACCAATGTGTGTATC
This sequence comes from Pachycephala philippinensis, assembly GCA_013397055.1. NCBI lineage: Eukaryota > Metazoa > Chordata > Aves > Passeriformes > Pachycephala > Pachycephala philippinensis. The sequence goes on along the minus strand of VWZT01003571.1, from coordinate 53,099 downwards.
CAGCAACTGGATCACCAAGGCCTTGGTCAGGGACTTGCCACCACAATGTAGTAGCAACAAATGTATCAGAACCCGTGAAATGAATAAAATTATGTTATCCCTGGTTGGCTTGTGTAGCATTGCTGCCTTGTGCCATTAGCCTGTTAACCATGGTGACAGAAGTCAACAGTCTAACTTATTTCAGTGTAATGCAATTGTAAGAAACACAATGAAATCATACCAAGACCTGTCTTTATTCCATTCCAAAACAGGCACTACATTTATGGATAATTTTTCATATGAAACAAGTTTTGAGATGTCACAAGCAATTTACACCTGAAAAAAAAAAGGAGAGATCATTTAGTGTCATTCTCCTGGCTTGTAATTAAAGGAAAAAATTGTTAATTGAAAGTGCAGAAAAGAGAGCACAAACTGCAGATAAGCACATGGAAGCTAAAATGCAATACTTCAGCTTAGTCTTAGATCTCCACCTTGATGAAGGAAAAATTCCCTTTTGTCAAAAAAAAGTGTGTTTTCCTAATAATATCAATTTCTGATGCAGAATCATTAATGAAATGAGAGCTTATCCATGAACATGGGAATGAGGGACTCAGTATTTATAAGCATTCTCCACTTCTATGCTAATTAAAAGGCAAACAACATTCAGTCAGATACTCCTGCAATCCTCATCCTATTACCTTATTAAGCAAAGCTAGTAAAATACCTCTTTCTGTTCATAAGAGTACAAAAACGGTTATGAAGAGGCCAATAATCCTCTCGGGCAATTGAGATCTTCTTAATGAGCAATCCTGAAACCACAGCGCTTTTCTCTGCCTTAGTGCAGCAACAGCATCACCCCTTTAACTGCCATGAACAGAAGAATAATCATTTTCACTCCTTGCAATTCTTCAGAAAAAAAAAGCTGATGGTGCTTGTAGGAAAAGTGAGAATGGAGATACAGATATATCACTGGTTTCAAAGGAGTTACTTTCCTTGTGATGGTAAAAAATTAAACTTCACAAAGACATCACAAGTGGAACACCGTTGAGAAATGGGAACAAATCTGTTAGGCAGAACAACAGCTTCCTTTATGGAAAGGTTTCATTCAGAATCCCTTTAAAAATCTCTCTAACTGGCTATGTCCTGTAATTTCTCAGATTTAGAGGGGGCCTGAGATGCAGAGCTGTGGAATCAGTCAGTTGAAAACCTTTGCATGTGCACAAGGGTGACAGGAAGTGGGCAGCTGCACCTACTGTTTTGTCTCGAGTTCCCTTCCAGCATAAAGACTTCACCCATCTTCCTTTAGTGTAACTCCTTCAGAAATGAATTTTAATAAAATACAAGTGAAAAAATTAAGTAGAAACAACTTTGAAAATCAAATAGACCTGATATGATGACCAAGAAAATGAATAAGTGATTCATAGTCTAGGAAATGGTAAGGAAAAGGAAATGTCTTTAACTTGATCAAGGAAAGGCAAGCTCATTTCACAAAATGTCTAGACTTTGACAACCAGGGAAGGAGAGTTCTCTTATCTTTATAGCAAAGAAAGATAACAAAATACAAACAGGACTGCAGTTTAGGACATAAAGCTATCACTATATTGACATCTAATAGGACTTACTGGCAATATAAGAGATAGAAAGGAAAATTACCCAGTGTAGTAATTTGAATGGGTGATTTCTCAACAAGAAAATGAAATGAAATGAAATGAAATGAAATGAAATGAAATGAAATGAAATGAAATGAAAAGAGAAAGGAAAGGAAAGGAAAGGAAAGGAAAGGAAAGGAAAGGAAAGGAAAGGAAAGGAAAGGAAAGGAAAGGAAAGGAAAGGAAAGGAAAGGAAAGGAAAGGAAAGAAAAGGAAAGAAAAGGAAAGGAAAGAAAAGGAAAGGAAAGAAAAGAAAAGAAAAGAAAAGAAAAGAAAAGAAAAGAAAAGAAAAGAAAAGAAAAGAAAAGAAAAGAAAAGAAAAGAAAAGAAAAGAAAAGAAAAGACCACCAGGATTCCCAGTATACTGCTGCCTATGTTATGATAATGCACTCTATAACTTCCTTGCAAGCCTTATTCAAGTTCTTCTGCATTATCCGAGAGCTCAAAAAAATGCATTTATTTTTTGACTGTTCAAGTCATTAAGTGTTTTGCAATGCTCTGAGGCAACCAAGAGATCACACTGTAAAAACTGCAGCCTGAAATGAGCACTTCCCTCACTACCAATCTATTGCCACCTGATAATCGCCTTTTAGATATCCATTATCTTCACTTCTCATTTTATCTTTGGGGAGTTACTGCTCACATTTGACAAATCCGTGAAACCGAGAAGCTAGAATATCTTAGAATCATAGAATCAAAGAATGGCCTGGGTTGGAAGGGATCTTACAGATCATCTAGTTCCAACCCCCCTGCCATGGGCAGGGACACCTTCCCCTAGACCAGGTTCCTCAGAGCCCCATCCAACCTGGCCTTAAACAATTCCAGAGATATCCATTATGTTTCCTGATATTCCCTGTATTGGGTGATGTGTAACTTCTGCTTAATTTTCTCATAAATAGACACATACACACATCAGGGTGGGAATTTAAGACTGAGCAGGGAAAAGCCCCAGACCAGATACAGCAGGGCAGGGGAGCAGCGTATATCTGCCAGAACTCTGCCACACAGCCATGGTGACCCAGGCCAGGCCACACCACTGAATTCAGCCACAGCTGAGCCCACCCTGTGGGGACCAGCACTGACTTTGTCAGCACCAGGTGAGACAGTTTCCTTTGCACCATTTTTGACCCTTTGGTCACAAAAGCATCAGCTCTTCACAGAAAACCTGGTGGCACAAAGGCGTGCTTTTCTGAGGCCACAGATTTGATGTGTGGTGGTGCTTTGGCCTGCTCTTATTGTCACTGGAATCGTTAGCACACTGCTTGTTAACTGCAGCTGAACAGGATAAAGCAGTGAATGAGGCCAAAAGACTGCAAAAGTTAGTGTCTGGCATGACTAAATCTAATGCAATTAAATCTCATATGTATTTGAGACATTCACTAATGGTTGGACTTGATGGTCTTAGAGGATTTTTCCAACCCAAACGATTCTGTGATTCTAATATAAAAAAAGACCAAGACATGCACTGTCAATATTTTTAGAAATGGTACCTCAGAGCATACCCTCTTCTGCCCTGCTGTAAGCTCGATCCTACAGCTGGAGGGTGTTAACCAGGAGACAGCTGAGGCCTGGGGCAATCTGGTCATCTGGGCTGTCCCTGGAAACCAACTGCTTCCTCATGATAAGGAGACACTAACCCTTGGCACCCCAGCAACGTGACATCAGGAAATGTTTAGATTTACCCTTTAAAAATGTGTTAGGACAGATTTGGTAGTAGTGGCGCAAAAAGCTGTCAGCAACTGATGCAATAGAACCACCCCTGTCTTATCAGGAGGCTCCCCATGAGGAAGAGCAAGGAGGGGGACATCCACAGCCCCTTCTGGGCAAGTGATTGGGCTTCCCTGCACTCCTCAGGGGAGGCCAGATCTACACGTCCCCTGTGTCCCTCACCAAACTGTGTGCTCCTGCACTGATCCGTACCATTGTGAAGTGTGGTCTAATAGCCTCTCAAGACCCATTATTCTTAATTATCTTCACGGAATCATACAGGTTGTTTCTGTTACATATTTTGGAGTCATGGTCCCATGGATCCATGGTGTCTTCTGTCTGTGAAAATGCATGCATTTAAGAGAAATGCTTGAAACAGCCACAGTCCAGCTATTCAGAGCGCTTTTAGCCCTTGAACAAGTCCTGCAGGATTAACGTTAAGGCAGGATTTCCCAAGGCTGTCAGCAAACAATCTCGTGGTTTGCATTTCTTTTACATATCCCACAACAGTTTGTAACATGGGTTCTTTTGTTATTGGGTCAAGAGAGAGAAAGGCTCCAAGGAAAGCCTCCAGACAGCTTTAGATAAGTATTGCAAAGGAAAGCTCTGCCAAGACCTACAGAATTGTTTCCTATTTCACTCATTGTACCCTGCCTCCCCTCCTAGGTTCCCCTGGCATGAACGTTGCTGTCCTATCCTGTGATCCTTTAGCTCTACTTCCAAGCATTTGCTGTAGACATATTTCTTTCCTCAACTGACATTTTAACTCATTTGAGAATATCTGATTGATGAGAGGGAGGTGGAGAACAGATATTTGGCTCAAGTAGTTGCAAGACCAGACACTTACGTACAGGAGATCAAACTCTAGATCTACTTCTGAAATCTCATTTCTGTGATATTACAGCAAGTTGTGTCGGTTGTGAAAGGAACATAGATGGAATTCAAATAAATTAGTCAACAGAACAAGATTGTAAGTAAAAAGGACCATATATTAAAACTTAATTTTGTTCAAGGCTCTGACATACATTGTGCTCTTACTCATGTTCTTCTGTTTATCTGCAAACATACAGGGATATAGTTATCCCAGTGAGATGGTTAGACTAATAATGACACTCAGCAGCTACTCCTGAGCTCTTGTTCCTAAAGGCTATGCTTTAAAATCTCTAAACACCACAACAGAAGTGATCCACTTGCCACAGGGCTGGAGCTTCTGTTAACTAGGAGATCTTTTAGGTAGTCAGTACTTCAAGGAACTTAGAAGCTTCTCTTTAAATGGCTGAACAAGGAGTTAAGTATCCATTTGAAAATACTGATGTAATGTGACTCCTGCAAAACCACAAAGAAAAGTGGCGCAAAGTCAGGAACAGAAATCAATTTCTGCACAATGCTCCCATCCTAGACATGGCTCAGCCCCCTAGAGCAGACCTACCATGAAAACACAGCATTCTAAAAACGCCTTCCACTGCTCTCTCTTAAACAGATGTGTGACCTGTCCTGGCATAGAGTCAACTCCTTCTACACATCCAGTTTTCCAGGCTGCAAACCTTTGCCCAAAGAGAAAGAGGAGGGGACTCAATTTCTAATCCTTGATCTCACCCTCCTGGCTCAGAGCACAGGCCCAGTTGGTTCTAATTTGACTGCGTACCTAACAAAGACAATGGTTAAACAGCATTCACTTGAGTGTTGGCTTCTGTGGCACAAAAGTCACAAAAAATTTGAATTTCTGCTGGAAGGCAACATGAATGACCATGTGTAAGACAACAGTGAATGGAACAAACATTAATGCACCATTTTGCAAATAAGGGGAGGCACAAGAAAACTTACAACAGTTCCAGAAGATGCATTTTGGCACTTGTAATGAAACTTAGGATGCATGCCAGTGGCTAAATTCAATAGAGAGCTCCAGAAAGCAGACACCAGGCTGCCTCTCTCATTTATGAGACATCTAAATACCCTTGTTGTGAAGGAATGCCATGTGCAGTGGTGCCCACAGAGCAGCCAGCTTATGGAGACCTAAGTGTCCAGACAGACTGGGGACAAGGTGTCACACAGCCACTCCAGGGGGATTTAGAAAGAAGAGAGGTGATGGTGAAGCCCTGGATCACTCTGCTGTACGTGGCACTCAAGCACATGCCAGAAGTGTTAGTCGTGTCCATGCTAGCAGCTGAAAAAGCAAGGTTTTGGCCATGGTCAAGTGGAAGCTCCCCAGTGTGGTTTTGGCAAATGTCAGCTAGAACTGTCTGCAAGAGAGCCTAAATTCACTAAACCGGGTGGAATGATGGTTTCCAATAGACGGTATGGAATAAAATATGCAAGAAGTTCAGCTTTACAGACTCAGGACATGTAATGGACCTTATTCCAGGACCAGAAAGTGAGTCCTGGCTTGTTTTATTTACCCCAAGAGGCACAGATAATACGTTCACTGCAAAGCACAGCAGAAATGCTTGATTCCCCTCTGGAAAAGCAGGGGGTGTTGGTAGCTAGCACATTAATTCAAGAAGTAGGTGGCTCTTCCCTGCTCAGCCTGAGGCATCCCTGTTGCCTCTGCAAGTGCCTTGATGGGCAGCCTTTGAATCAGCTACACTGTTTTTAAACAGGAACTCTTCACTGATGTAACTTGGTAGTACTTAAATGGTGAGTGTGATATCATGCCTCTCTGTAAACTCTGAAAACAAAGTGGCAGCAAACAAGAATATGCAATTAAATCATTTTTAGCCATCTAGCCTTTCTTTTGGTTAGTGCTTTTATTCTTTGTTTGGGTAGCATTTTCTCTGCCAAATAAGAAAGGCAACAGGGCCAGTAAGAAGCATTAGCTCATGATTGTTCTATGGCTACCACTGTGAGAGTGCTAGGTACTAGAAGTGAAGCTCATCTTAGTACTCAAAGATGTGCAGGCTGAAGAGTTGCCCCAGTGCCCAGGCTGGGATGACTACTGATTCTGAAGAGCCTTAAGCCATAATAGAAAACAAGTCTACTACAGCCATAAAAATAACAGCATGTAAAGCACAACTAAACAGGAATACACACTTTCCAGAAAACTAAATAGAGCTTTCTCTGTGTCAATAAAAAGCAGTTCAGTCAGTCACGTGTTTTCCTCCTGCATGAATTACTGGATGCAAGATACAAGAGAAAATCCTTAGTTTAATTTTTTTTTTTTTTTTTTTTTTATCTCAACCCAGTTTAGCAGGAACTTGGTGTGAATGCCTCCAGAAGCACCTCTGAACACAATGTTGTGATGCAATGCAGCAGTCACTAGGGAAAAGTGATGCACAACCATGAGACTTCTGTATTATTTATGCAATATCACACCTAAACAGCATGTTTACCCAAGTGCTGTTCAGCTCTGATATCCTGGGTGTTCCCACTCAGCTATGGCTGCACTGCAGGGGTAGATTACTAGATTCCATCCTAATTGCCATAACCCAGAGGTGGGGGCCATGTAGGCTGTGTATACCCTCTGTATGCTGACATGAAGGAAGAAATCCAGAGCAATAAAAATGACAGATATGCAAATAAATTTAAAAAAACCAAAGAGATGCAGCCCAGGACACAATTGGCTTTCTGGGCTGTGAGTGCACATGGCTGGGTCATGTCCAGCCTCTCATCCACCAGCACCCCTTAGTCCTTCTCGGCCAGGCTGCTCTTGATCTGTTCATCCCCAGCCTGTGTTGATACCAAGGGTTGCCCTGACCCAGGTGCAGCACCTTGCACTTGGTCTTATTGAGCCTCATGAGATTCCTTGGGCCCACTTCTCCAGCTTTTTCAGGTCCCGCTGGGTGGCATCCCATCCTACAGGTGTGTCAACTGCACCACTCAGCTTGGTGTCATTCGCAAACTTACTGAGGGTGCACTTGATGCCACTGTCTGTGTCATTGACGAAGACACTAAACAGTACTGGTCCCAGTATAGACACCTGAGGGACACCACCTGTCACCAATGTCCATCAGGACATTGAGACACTGACCAGTACCCTCTGCATGATATGTGGCCTATTCTTCATCCACGGAACAGTCCACCCATCCCATCAGTCCCTCTCCAATTTAGAGTGAAGGATATTGTAGGGGACTGTGTCAAAGGTCTTACAGAAGTCCAGATAAATGATATTCATGGCTCTCCCTAGTCCACTGATGTAGTCATTTTAACCCAGAAGACAACTAGTTTAGTGAGGCAGGACTTGCCCTTGGTGAAGCCATGCTGGACATCTCAAATTGCCTCCCTGTCCTCCATGTGCCTTAGCATAGCTTCTAAGAGGATCTCTTCCATGATCTCTCCAGAACAGAGGTGAGGCTGACAGGTCAGTAGCTCCTGGGGTGCTCCTTTCTACCCTTTTAAAAATGGGTGCAATCTTTCCTTTTCCCCAGACACCAGGGACTTCACCTGACTGACGTGACTTTTGAAATACCACAAAGATCTTTTAACACACGTTTATATTTATAGTGTGCTCGTGTGAACCAAGGAGCATGTCTTGAGTCCTTACAGTGATATTTAAATATCTCATAACTGAGAGACAGGTAGAGAAGCCCTTTCTGGAACCTCACACAGAGTGAGGTGACAGTAGTGCCATGGCTGAAATGAGCACCACCATTCATCTGACTCAGAAAACTGAAGCAGAAATTGGTTTAAATAACTGATCAGATTTTCCACATGAATCTTCACTGTACCCTTTTAAAAGCCCACAACTGGTTAATGATGATTACCTATGCTCAGCTGTATTTACTGTGTGTGTGAATTTGCCCTTGCCCAGAGCTTGCAGCCAGAACTGGCTGCACTGGCATAGTCTGCCCTGCTGCCCATGCTTTGCCCAGTGGCTTTCCATAAGCTCAGGGATGTCCAGCTAAACCAGAATGTGCCAGACCTACAGAGCCTGCTTGGTAGTGCTGACCGTGCACCATCCAGGTGGCTGTGCACCATCCAGGCTCCCTGCACATGAATGACTTCAATATTCTTTTTTTAATGCTTGGGCAAACTTCCAGATAGAAGAAAATGCAGAAAAACTTACCTTGCTCCTGTAGTGGTTGTTTCTGGCATGGCTTTTAAGCATGTGTGAAACTATATAACAGCAATTGCTTATGGAAAACGGGGGAGCATTTAAATGCACAGATTCACCTAAATACGATCTTTTGTTATGCATCAGAAAGTAATTTTTTTTTTCACAATCTTGTTTCACTTTTAAGAAAGGGAGTAAATTACAATCAACAGCACATCCTTAATACCTGAGTTATATTGCATACTCTTCTTTCACAGGCTGAGCCTTCAGGACACTGTGGGTCGTACTCAGTATGTCATGTCAGTGGGCAGGTGGGCAGGTGACCATTGCTTTATTCACAGTGACATCTATCGGCAAAAGCAATATGCAAAGGGCCTCTTTTTCCATTAGAAGGCTTTTAGAGTGCCTCTTCTCCTATCTTTAGCATTTTTCTTTATCTTCTCCACATCTCCCCTCTCAGTTGTTCCCAGTCAGTTCAGAATTTTAGATTACTTAATATAGCTTAGTCTCTTATCATCTTTTCTAACCCAATATCCCTGTTCTCAATCAATCATTCATCTGTTTCCAACAGGGGAAGATTTTATATCATCAGCATCATTCACCAGTTTATTAATGAAAACATAAACTATAAAAGATGTTGAAGCTTCAACAGGACAAAGGGAAAACAGAAATCAAGAAAAAACTCTCTGAAAAACACTAAGAATGACTGGGTTCATTTTTTTCCTCAAAATGGCCAAAGTGCTGCTAAAAAAAAGAGAAATATTGAGACCACATTTCTGTCTGTTGTTTATACAGCTGTAGAAAGGAAAAGAACTGGAAGCAGTGTTGACATTTAAACAGCTGATATTTCATTCAAAGTATTTACAAACCAGAGACAGAAAAATAATTAAATCAGATCTTCACAAAAATATGTATTTCCTCTACCTGTTGTATGTAATCTATATGATTGTCATCTGAAAAATGAAACTGTCAGTAGTATCTACAAATTATTCAGATTTATCTACCCAAGTACGTGGGTGAAATTTGATAAAATAGAAACAGACACAGGAATTGACAGTGCAGCACATCAGTTCTGTTAAGCAGAGGCAGAGAATCTTTGTTTTCACATGACAATCCAGTACTCTCCTGTCAGAGACATTCCCTGTCCTCAAATTCTGCTGCATGGAGAAGAGACACAGATCACACATGCAAATGTTTCACCACTGTGAAAACTTATACTTGGCATAAATGATGGAGACGTTGACAGAAATAGGAAACAAAACATAAATGTAGAAACATTTTCGTTTCAGCATTTCAGCATTATCTCCTGTTTCACAAAAACAGCAGATACACAGAAAAGGCCCTCTGTCACTGAGTCAAGTACTTCATAAATAAAAGATATGGAAATAAAAGTATCTAAGAGATTAAATCACAGACCAAATATTTGTATTTCATATGTATAACTAGAAAGCAAGATCAGATTGGGGGGGAGAACAACAAAATGTAACAGCTAGGTCAGAAGTTTGATGCAGTGTATCTAGCAGCAGAGTAAAAAAGGAGATTGTCAGCATGCTTTTTTAGACTAACTAATAGATACTAAAAGAAAGAAGCCACATGTCTTGAGCAAGATTCCTCTGGTATTCATACCTTCATGCTGAGCTTACAACCTGCAGGTGCTCCAAGTTTCTCAATTATTTGCGGCTTTTAACATATGAAGATTTATCTCTAGTAATCTTCCCCTTGCCTATTTAAAGCTACAAGAATCTAAATCCAAAATTTCCTTGCCATTAAATTTATAGAAACTGTATAACATATATATTTTTTTTTCCCCATGAAGGTATTTTGAAATTTATTAATTGATGACTTGGGGTATTTTTCTTCAAATTCATTCTTAGAATTCCTTTAGGTCCCAGTTCACATCTAGAAGCAACTGAGAGAAAACTCCCTAAAGCAGCAGAGAAAACATAGGTACATAGCAAATGGGTGTATGTCATCAAACAGATGTCTGCTGTATCTTCGGCCCGCTGTACTCCAGAAGGGAAGATTGCTACTTCTCGGGTTTTTTGTTTGACATGAAGAAAATTCCCGGCTAATATTGAACATGTGCAACATTAAAAACATCACGAGAATGACTGGTAAATGCTATAAGCATAGCAGAGCACACTGCTTCCCTCCTGTGCCAAAAACAGCAGAGCTGACCCCAGGGCTCTACTGTGGTTTATTTAATTCTGAGAATAAGTTTATGGGTGATCAACCTTCCAGCAGACCACAGTTCTTGACAGCTACTATTTTCAGCAAATACACTCTATGATTTTTGGGTCACTGAGCATTTAATTCTTCTTAATATAAAGGCTCCAAGTGTGTCAGAGGGTTAAGAGTTGATCAAAGGGGCGTGCAGCTGCAGGGGGGCTGGGGGTGATGGCATATTTCAGCATCGTTTGCTGTAGAGTACAACACGGAGTTCACACTTGAGATAAGATTCTCTGGGAGCACATTTGTTTGAGATTCAGAGTAGCTTGGGCATAGCGGAAATCAGTGACTGAGGGTGCAACCAAGTGCTCAGAGCTGAGGCTGTGTCCATATTCTCACTTTACAATTGCAGAGGATGGATAACCTGAGAAGCTGTTCCCAAATTATTTCAGGCAACTGAGCATTTCCAGTCTTTTTCAGATGCCACTAACTTTCAGCTAGGCAAATCTAACATGAACATGGCACCTCCACATAAGGGGAATTACTCTGAATAATGACTTCTAAAACTTATTAGCATAACTATAAAAATAGTCAGTAGTTCAAAAATGTACTATGAGAAACTTGCAGAATTGCTTGCATGTCTTACCACTGCCAAAACTATTTTATTTGGAACATAAAGGCATACCTAATACCACACTGCCTAAAGACAGACTTCAAATAAAGGGTGACAATTTTTCCAAACCTAAAGCTGCAGGTGCTAATTATAAAAGTAAAGCCTTCTCTGTAAAACTTTAAGCTCTTCAATAGAAAATACAAGACACATTCATAAAATCCATTTTTTATTTTGATAAAATCCTTATAAATATAAAAGCATTGGATCAACTCCACTGTTTACAATATGTAAAAAATACGTAACACTTCTGTTTACAATATGAAGGAGTAGCCTTATTCCTTTCTCTTCTGAGGCAAACAAACTTTGGGTCATTCCTGCAATTTGTAAACACTTTTTTCCAATTTTTGTAGCTACTCATATAACAGGGAAACACATAAGATCCAATCCTAGGTCTAAAAAAGGCTGTGAAAACATACAACACACTCCCTCTTTTCTTTTTAGTACTGCTAAATGCCTTTTATTTGTCCAATGGTCTGTTTGTGTTCTTTTCTTCAGAAAATATTCAAAAGGCATTGGGAGGCCTTGCAGGATACAATAGCTGTATTCTGGGGAGGAGAAAACAAAAAAGTCTATCTACCGTAAACTATGATAAAATACCTATATCTCTATGTCTAATTTATTGTTCTAAAACAGCATATAAAGTCAATTCTGATTGTGATTTCCCTCATGTTTGTTCATGTAAGATCAAACGACCCATTGAGGTAAAAGGCAGAGCATATAAAACTTACAAAAAAAATGAATTCAAGGAGAGCAGTCATGGAAGATGAATTAAGTACTACAGAGAATGGTGTTAGTTGCTGCCAGTAAAACCTCTAGCTGCCTCTTTCAGGTATCACTGGATTTCACTATGTAGTTCTCACAGTTTGAGAGTAAATCTAATTCTATCCTAAGCTACATCCTATGGCAAGTTCATTAATAAAAATATTTGGTGTAAAAAACCCCAATTATATTCAGATAACAAAAGCTCCTAGGAGAAACACAGGCTCAAGTTAACTCATAAAGACAGACGTTTCAACATACTGCTATTGAGGGCTGAGCTTTTTATTAGATGTTGACTTGATTCCAATTTCTTTGGCTCATTCTAACTATTCTCTTTGGTCTTGGAATGTAAGTGCAACCACTGAAGTTCAACTATGACGGCAGAACTTCAGCCAGTATCTTGAGACATTCTACACCTGAGTAGTGCTGTCCTCCACAGCAAGATGAGAGGTAAGCAGCACGAGGCTCACACTGCAGCATGCAACAGTCTGGAACAACAGCTACCCCTGACTCTTTATTTTAAGTGGCAAAAGTCTGATGCTACACAGATACAGTGTAGCAGTCCCTTATTGTTGAACAAATACAACAAACTGGATTAAGGCACAAACAGCTCCCTCTATGCCCTTCCACCTTGCAGTTTTCAGGTTTCAGGACAATTTCATCTTGTCACGTTGTGAAATTCAGGAATACCTAATCCACCTGACATGATCTTGCAATATACAAAATCCTTACTATTTGCTTTAAGAAAAACCACATCAGTCAGTAACATGATGACTGCTAGGAAGCAGCCAGAATAACAGGATTATATAAATACCTGTTTTACTTAAATGCTGCTAGTCATTACTGCTTTTTGTAGGAAAGTAAGCATTTATTGCAGAAGTCAGCAATGAAATTATATCATCTTTGACATATTTTTTCCTTGGGAACTGCGATGTGAGGTTCATGTAGAAGCTAAAAGTTATGTTAGAGACTAGAAGAATAATCCCAGAACATCCTACACTGTCAATAACACCAGGGATCCTGTTCAGTAATTTGGTGGCAAAATCTGGGCAACTCCTTCATCACATTTGACCCTTATGACTAGCAGTGACCTCTGTGCATGCAGTGCTGATGGCTCAGTGCTGCCAAGCCAATGCATTCAAACCCAGTCAGACCTGTTAACATCGAGGAACCTGTGACAGCTCCAGACATACTTCTCTGTGAGAAATGACTGCATGGAAACCACTAATAAAACACCACCTATTTGTTTAAACAACTCACAAAAAAAAAGATTAAAAATCACGAAGTATATTAACTATTAAAATGAATTCAGCCTTTGGTTTCAGAGAGAGGCTACTCTGGCTTTACTCTAATTTCTTCTGACTTCTCGTCCCCTTAGAGGCTGGGGAGGCCGGAAGTTTCTCAGCAAGCAGCAGGCAACCTCATCCTCAGCAGTGCTCAGGAGGCTGCGGAATTTGGCCAGCTGTAACCAAAAGAGACATAAGGTTCAGCAAAAAACTCTGACGTCGATACTAATGAAAAAGTTTGTAAATATTAAAGACACTTGTCACTTTTTTTCCACCTGAAAGAACAGAACTGTATTTTATTAAGTCATGAGGGGAACGGCAATTTCACCATTTCTATCCTTGTAGATGAAAAAGGTTGACTACTGAGAAAATATCCCAAAATATATGTCAACACAAAACTGTGCATAAGGATTACTTGTTTCCTTTATTCACACTTTGCCTTCCATAACCTGATTTAAACCAGGGGGGGTTATATTTTTTAGTTGGATTTCATATTTTGGAGATTCTGAAATGCTTTTTGCCAAAACAATAAGATTATGTTTCTTATCAGACAAACATTCTGTGTATGTTTCCTTGTTCACAGAGTATATTCAGAATTAACCTGGAATGGCATGTGTGGCACTGGAGAAAGCTTCTGCAACTAGCACTTACTCAAACCAGGAGAGATTCCAAATTCTTCCCTCGTGAAGACTCAGGACTAGCAGTTATTCATAACTCAGCATATGCTGATCTCAGCAGAAACCTCTATCAGAGCTCCATGTCTAAACCTTGGGAAATCTGAGCTGATTTCTGACCTAAGTATAGAATTTTGTTTAATATCTAATATTTCCAATAGTTACCATTTCTCTGTATCACCTTACTTCCCTTCTAGGTTACCACAGGTAGGGCAGCACCGAAAACATTCCATTATAATAGAGCATTTAATTGTATGGCACATTGCACCGTAATGACATTAAGAGCAAAAAACATCAATGCTATCTTGCTTCACCCCATTCTAAAGCTCACATTTGTAATTCGGGCTACCTGTAAGTTTCTAAAAACTTGTAAGCTATTTTTAATTTCTTTCAACCTGAGAAGTGCAACAAGAAGTCCGTAGTAAACTCTAAAGCTCTAAAGAAATACAAACTCGACGAATAAATTAAATGGTAGAACAATATCAGTCATGGTGCTGACTGATCAATCACAATAGCAGACATTACTGGAAACAAACACTCTAGCTGCATGATTATATTGATGAGAATATAGCATATTTCTACTTTAATATATAAGATTATCTAAAGTCTACGAAAAATGACTAATAAAGGATGACTATACTTGACACTTTCCCACACCATGTCCTCTGATCCGGTTACACGTGGCTGTTTGTATACAGCATTTCACATTTTTGAGTGTAATAATTACAGATTTGCCCAAATAAGAAGCTTTTAACCTGAACAATGGCTTGTCTTTGGAAAGTTGCTACCTTAACACAAGTTTTCAATCCCACATCCACACACATTGCAGCAAGCCTTGCAAAGCCAGATTGAGGGGAGTGAGGAAGAGATATGGAAGAGAAAAATACGCTCATTGAGCAAATAAATTACTTCAAATCAGTTACAAAGAGATTTTGAAGTTTCCCAACAAGCAACCCATTCAGGGATCTGTCTTAACATTTTTAGCAAAGACTGAAGTCACCATTTCTGCTGAGTATGTGGATGTGAACCAGAAAAATTTTAGAACTAAGAAGATCAGCCCGCTGGGTGTCACTGTTGTCACGTTAAGATACAGCATGACGCTGTAACAAGAAATGTAAATAGACTCTTTTATGTCGTATCACAGCTTTCCTAAAGCAGCCAGCATAGCCCCAACTTATTACAATTGTATTAACTTTTCACGATTCTAGTAAATTCATCATTATGTTCTTGGAATGCAAGAAGAAATTTACTACTTGTCTGCCAGATAAAAATGCCAAAGATGAGGTTTGAGCAGGATATGCAAATAATTAAATCAACTGGAATTCCAGAATTTCTAAGTGTCACCACAACTCTTTTTTTCTTAAAGTTCCCTGTGGTTTATTTTTGATTATTAATTTTTAGAGTATGCAGATTATTTTTAAAAATTAATAATAAATAACTGTTACAGCAAGAAAGGCAAAAAGAAGTCAGAATAAATTTGAAACACAAATTTTGCTTTTTAGAAATCTTATAAGATCTGCAGTGCCAAGGTCTGCAAAAAAACTATAATTTTGGGTGGCATTTACAATTTCAAGTCTTACAAAGGCAACATTTCTATAGCAGTGAAAAATCCAAAAATACCTGTTCAGAACAAACATTTATGGGCTCTCTCAGAACAATCCAGATGACACTCTCAAGAAGAGGTGGAACAGTGAGAGAGCCAAAGTAAGTCCAGTAGTCCAGGGACTTGGGAAGCAGACAGCTGGGATCAAAGTTTGTGAATAGTGCTTTCTTCCCCTGGAAAGAAATGAAAGAAAAATAAATGCCAGGGCAATGTTATTTAAAAGCAAGAGGCCAAGGTGAATCATGCCAAAGGAGGTAGAGCTTGTTCCACTATCAGGTGGGCTGGCAGCATCTTGGGTGATGACAGGAAGTCCTCATCAGTGCCCTTCTGATGAGGTCTCACCTTGGTGACAGCTTTGTGGCTTTCCTTGATGCCAGCAGGACACCATCAAAGATGTCATGCTAGCACAGACTCCCCAAAGTTACAGATGACCATGAGATGGAAGTTGTGGGGAGACGAGAGTTGTTAGACTTTCAACGTGGTCTCTGTGGGGCTGGCAGAGTAACTTCACAGGTTACTGCCACTTGCTTCCCTCTCTACTCCCTCCTCCCAGGAGTTACTACTGCTTCTCCCTGCACCGGATACCAGGCCAGAGATGTCTGTCTGAAACATCATGTTGAGAGTCTGGCTGATTTCTCTCACACAAACAATTGGTTATTTCTCACCCTGTACCTCAGCAAAACAGGGGAGAAAGTCTTGCCCTCATCTTTTTTACAACTTTCCATAAAGTATGTTTTCCCCCTTACTATCCTCATAGCAACAGATTTATCGGAGACTGGGTTCTGTGAGGAATTAGCCTTTTCCTCTGATCTTTTACCGTGTAAAAAAAAATGTTTTGTCTACTTAGTTTTCAACCTAAACAGAATGCACATAAACTGTGTCAAATCAGATACAAATTGCTAGGGATTAGGAAGCATGAAGGTGCCGGGAGTAGCAGCCAGGTTTCAAAAAATAAAAAACCCCAACCACCATTATTAGTATTCTTTTAGAAGCACTTGTTCACCTTGATTCTGATGGTGTCCAAGCGGTCAGTAATCTTCTTCAGTTGAGGGTTGCATTCACCAATCTATTAACATCAAAGAAAAAAGAAACACTGGAGCTCCAGAGAAAAGCAACAATAACTAATAAAAAGCAAATGCATAATGAAACTGCTTTAGTGACTGTAAGATCGGATGCATTTTGTGAGTACAAGCCTGTGACTAGCTGGCCCTTAGAAATAATACTGGTCATAAAAAAGATCCACTCTCTTGCTGATAGTTTTCTGGCTACTCATAGTAATTATTTCAGCTACAAAAGAATTCCCAACTTTTCACTACGGGGGAACAGAAACCATTTATTTTTCATGTTTTAATATGTGGGATGTTGAAAGTTACAGACTAATATCAGAAATTTAAATGGCTTATAACACTGAAAACACTGTTCTTATGTAAGAACATTCCAAACAGAATTTGTGTGCTAAGAAATCCAGTGGCACTTCCCTTGAGTCATTGTAACGCAAACTGGAAAGACAGAATTACTGAATTGCTGAAGCAGTTCTTTGCAACTGCTGCAGGGAATGGCTCTCTGACTGTGCCAGCACAGTACTAGCTGGTCTCAGGAAGCTGTGTCAGCCATCAGAAACCACAGAACTGACCAAAGCCCTATCTTTTGCCATAGATTGTGTAAATTCCCCATCTGCTTCTTCAAACAGAAGTCAATTAAGCTGTTGCACGAGTTTAATCTTCGTAGATTAAACGGGTAGAAACAGGTAGAAAAGGCAAAAAGGTATAAAATAACTACTAGGGATTTCTCCAGTTTCTGGTTTTGCATTTTTAAATTATTATTATTTTCTAGAAGAAACTACCAGCTCAGAAAAAAGCCATTAAAGAAACATTTAAATCAAGTTGTCCCTCTAAAGGAACCTGCTAGTCAAGAACAAGTTACTGGGATCCAAATAGGGGCAGCTGAATGAAGTTCCACATCTAATGTTGTATGGGCATGCAGACTAGGCCAACTGAAGAGTTTGACTGCCTTATATAATCTATTAATCTGATATTTTTATTCTTAAAGGAAGCATAGCTTTCTACATTGGCAGCTAAACATTATGAAGGAAATAAGTATAAAACAAGTATCCCTTTAGCAATAATTACACCAACCATCACCATTATCTCTTTGGGCTTATAAGGCAGATTTATTACGGGGGCTGAAACATTCTCTTCTTACCTTCAAAAATACAGCCATGACTGCTAATCCATCTGACTGAGAAGCTGCCTCAACAAAACTGGAATACTTCTCTGCGTTCCAATGGACCACATGAAGCTGAAAAGCAAGAGACACAGACAGCATCAACTCTCGCTGAACTCAAGTAGTGGCAAATGAATATTACAACTTTACTGGGTTTGATACTCTGCTTCACTCTTTTGTATGCAGAACCATTCAGTGTTCTAAATGCAGATATTTAATGAAATCAGTAAATACGTAGTTCACACAAATGGCAAAAGCATTTCCAGTGGCTGGGATTATTAAAAATTTAGCAGCAATTGGCACACCACAGTGCCTGTCACATTGCTGTTGGGTCTCCAGATTTTGGACTGAGAAGTTAAGACAAAAAAAAGCCAATGGTTATATAACTAGAGGTTTTAAATCCATTTTTACTACAGCTGATTTTAAAAAGTGATTGAAATTCATGAGGATGTCATTAGTATTTTACTCATCTTTTTCTTTAATCAAGCTTTCAGCAACATTAATCATCCACAAAAATAGCTAGAAAACAGGCAAATACACATTAAACTTGCACTGACCCTTTTTCCCTTGTTTAGCTCAAGGGAACATGAGCATTTCATTTTTGACACTTTTCAAATGTTATTTTCTATGACTACCAGTAGTGACGCCCTTACAAGCAGCTTGATTATCTCAGGTTTGAGCATTTGCATTTCCAACATGCATTATTCTGGAAGTGTCCTGTCATATTTGCTTAAGAAGCTTAAAGACACTACCCAGCCAGGTGGGAAAAGCCTGTGATGTCTACTTCCGTGCCACCTAAGTCCCGCCTGCTAAACCAGGTTTCCAAATTCCTGACCACACTTCATGATGGGAGCTCCTGGTTCCTAGGAAGTGCCAGGATTGAGCAATGGTCTGATTGCCAAAGTGGAGAGAGCACCCTCACACAGCACTTAAGTCTAAGTACTTTGCAAACATTAATTACTTCCACAAATCCTCAATGGATTAGTAAATCTTATTACACACAGTTTTTAGATAAAGATGCTCAGAAGCAGGGCATGAGATTGGCTTTTCTAAAATTGGTGACCATCCTTTCAGATTTTGAACTTTAAGAATGCTGAAAAGCAGCTCCATTGAATGACTTAAACTGGGATGAACCCACGAAAAAAGAGGCTTCCTTTTGGAATACAGCACCTACAAGACAAGTAAAGTAAGAACAATTTAGGAAAGCCGAAACTTGCTTTAAAGGATTTCTATGTGAAGCAACATAGCTGCATAGTTGAAATAGGCATCTAGGAGTATGAAGATTTTTATTCTAAATATCAATCCTTGCTTAATCTCTATGAGTTTCAATTTTCCATATCTGTAAAATGGAACTCTTACTTGGTCTTATTTGATATCAATGTTTGTTAAGAATTTAGGCTCTAAAGTGCTGAAACATTACTTCCAGCAAGCAAGGAATCCCACTGTAGTCAATGATAATACACATACAGACACAATGACACACATACTGGCTCACAGCTTTAGAAGTCCTTGAAGGAAAGTTGCTATGAATATTATAAACTAAACCAGGAGGAGAACATAGTCCACTAAACCTTTCTCAAGTGCATTAATATCCTGGAGCTCATAGTGTCTGCACCGCTCCCTATTATAAGTTCACAGAACCTACGCTGAACAACTTTTAAACATTTATATTTTTACATACACAAAAAGGAAACAGATACTCTCAGTCAGAAATTACTTTTATTGTAAATTTGAAAAAAAAAAAAAAAGGCCACCAAAAACAACCCAACAAAGAACAAAAAGGAAAATTCCCACAGCTACTAAAAGCCCATTCCCACTCCCTTATAGCTTTGCCAAAAAACCCCCAACAAGGTAACCCTCCCAAAAACAAACCCCCCAAACAAACAGCATGAAACACTTTTGGGTACAGACCCGTTCTCAATGGCTTGTGACTTCTCTTTAAGGAATATATCCCATCTTACCACCACTCTGTCACTGCAGCTTGTGAAGAGACTTTGACCAGATTGTAAGTTGTCACAAAGAATGGAGCTGTGAACCCCTTCTGCTTCCCGGTGGGCTTAGGGGCCAAACCTTGCAGTCTTCTTTACCTGTACGTTAATTATTTCTTCAATTCAGTAGATGCTTTTTCTTGAAATCTTGCACATCTTCCTTACAAAGGTGAGCACTGAAACCATCTTCATGTCTCCTTCTGAGGTATGTTCTTTTGTGTGAACAATATTCAGAAGCCTTGGTTTTAATTCTGAGTTTCTTATCCAAAAGCCAAAGTGACATCTAGAGAGCTTCTTGTGGAGGGTTACCCCACCAACGGGTAACAGAAAGGCTTTTAGACTGGCTAGAAATTCAGAGATATTTTCTCCTTCCATTTGGTTTCTTAGATGGGAAACATATATATTTTCTCAGCTAGAAATTTGGGTTTGGTACTTAATGGTTTTAAAGCACCTTTATTAATTCTTTATATTCCATCTCACCTGGTTCCTGTGGAAAACATAAGCCTTTAAACACTGCAAATGTCACTTTTACCCATTAGTGTTAGAAAACTGATCTTTTTTTCCTGACCAGCATCTCTTATAGCATTTCCAGTAAAATCTGATCACACCACAGTGCATACATTACATCTTTTTCTTCTGTAGTATTATGCCTTTTATTTGCCCACTTGTTTTTACAGTTTTTACTTCTTTTTAACCCCAGAAAATTCTGACACTGTCTGAATCATCTGTTTTTAAAGATCTCAATCTCATCAAAATACTCCATGTTACTTCCATTTGCAAAGAGGAATCTCATACTTAGTACTTTTTCCTGCAGATTACTCAAATGTACCAAAGGAGACAGAGCAGGAGTGAATGCTCCATGCCAGAGCAGATGGTGTACTTTTCCCTGTGGCACACCACCTCCACTGAAACACGGTACCCCCAGAGACAGCAGGCATCCCACAGATATTAAAGCGTGGTTCTCAAAGTCATAACCACCACATTGCTAAGTGCACCACAAAATGAAACATTCCTGTCTTGCATAAACTTTACACTACACAGGCCCCAAATCCAGTAATTCTGTGGTTTGTCACTGAAGATGACTTTGAAAATGTTCTCCAAGGAAGAAACAATGAAAGACAAAGTTTAAAATAACTCTTGAACATTAAGTCTTATCAAGCTCTTGTCTTCTGTACTCCTTTTCTAATCCTCTCCAAAGCTTTCAAACAGGTACTCCTTTGAGAAAGGACCAAACATGCAACACTTCAGGAAGACCTCTTGTCTTTTGATAAAATGAGGGGAAGACGAATAGCGGGAAGAGGAGGGGCAACATTATTCTTGCAATGGAAAAGAGTCACAGGCTTAGAGGTACAGATGACTCCATGTAAAGCCTTACCTCTGCCGCATACTTCATCCCGTCCACCGTGTGCTCAGAGCCCGCGTCGTCATTGGATCCCCAGTGGAAGTGAATCTGGCGCAGCCTGTAGGTCCCGCTGAGCGGCCCCCCAGTCAGCACTGGAAACCCAAGCAGAGCAAAAGGCTTCACTGAGGGAACGGGAGTCGCTACTCACATCCTCTAACCTCACACCAGACTTCAGTCTTCGGACAGTCCTCTGCTCCTGCTCATAAGCTGTCTCAGAAGGGTTCCCATTTCTTGGAAGTACTACAGAAACCCTCACCTGTTGAGGATATGACTACAAAAATCACATTTAGTGGGTTATGGCCCACTAAAGGGTATGCTGTTATTGTCAAGGTTGCCTTGCTATGGGTTGGGTATTTCTAAGAAAATGGGAAAATACTTCTATTTTGCAACATTCAAGAGTTTCTTCTCTTGATTATATTCAAAAGAATCACTAAGAAATTAAGCTCAAAATATAGGTTTTATGAATAAGGAGAAGGATCATAAAAATGTAATGTCAACAGAATTCCTTTTCCTCTTTGAAATTTGGAGGAAAATAGGCGGAGCTTAACAAATTTTCAGGGCTCTTTCTTTCATTTGCAACTAGATCCAGTTATATCAGATTGAAGGCTGAGGAAAAGGAGCTTATATTAATATAAACAAAATTAAGCCAATGCTACATATGCATTGTACAACTGCAATATTACTGGCAATTAGCCAGGGCTGGAAGGCATGTCCTATGAGAAGCAGCTAAGTTTTTTTCATTTGTCTAGTTTGGAGAAAAAAAGGAGGCTGAGGGGTGTCCTCACTGCTCTTTACAACTTCTAAGGAGGAGAAGCAGAGATCGAGCAGCTGATCTCTTCTCCCAGGTATCCAGTGACAGGACTTGTGGGTAAGGCTCAAAGCTGTGCCAGGGAAGATTTAAACTGGATGCTAGGAAGCATTTCTTTACCACAATGGTGGTCAAACACTGGAACAGGCTTCCTAGAGACGTTGTCAAAGCCCCAGGCTCATCAGAGCTTAAGAGGCATTTGGAGAATGCCCTTAACAACATGCTTTAACTTTTGGTTAGCCCTGAATTGCTCAGGCAGTTGGACAAGACAATTGCTGCAGGTCCCTTCCAACTGAAAGAGTCTACTCTATTCTATTCTAGTCTGTCCTGTTCTATTTCTATTCTGTTCTAATTCTATTCAAACTAACATGCATATGGGTGGACTTTTCATTATTTTGCTTTTCCAAGTGCTCGTAATTTTCTCCTCAGACTTAGAATAAAAATATCTCTGTACAGAGACTTGAATATGAATTACATTCCAAAAGATTCCTTATTCATGGCAAAACAAATCAGTCCACTCTCCCAGGTCCATATGTCCTCTGAGCATTTGGGGATCAGTCTGGAATAGTCTACTGGCTCATTATAGAAATTTTAAGGGGAAATGAGGGGAGATTTAATCACAGGTTTTTTTACATTCAGAGCACTAGGAAGGACAACAGCAATTTTTTCTCTCTTCTAGGTTTAGTCCAAAACCTAAACTTTCTTAGGAACAAAATACACCAAATAAAGATGAAAGAAGAATTTTTAAGTTGCCTGTTTGCTAAAACAAGTAGATTGTATAATGAAAAGGAACTGGGACTGTTTATTCTGTGGGAAAAAATATTTAACTTCCTTACAGCTTCAACTCAAAAACATGTATTTACACAGCCTATAAACTTAGCCAACAGAGGAGAGGGGGCAGTGGCACTTTTAAATTCCTTCTTTTAAGGACTGTAAACTTGGAGACAAATGATCCTAGAAATGTATAATGATCAGTGTTCTAACGGGCTGAGGAAAAACTACTATGTAGGAATGCACCAGCATGAAATACTTCTGCTGAAAAGCATGGAAAATGGCCTGTTGCTGTATTTGTGCTGCATCACAGTGATGGTAAAACCCTTTCAATCCAACAGTAATTAAGGAAGAGGGTAGTCAGAAGTTTTTAAGGCAAATATCAGTATCTTGAATTTTGAAAAATACTGGAAGAAGATCAATAGAACAATTTCAAAGAATGGTGCTAGTGTGGTACCAAAGAGCATAAACAGACTTACACAAACAGTTACAGACTTGACAGCCCAGTTCCAATGCTGACCAAAGTGAAGAAATAGTTCATATGGAAGTCAGTTAATAATGCATTAGAAGATGCTAATGTATTTAGTACCAATTAATTTGATTTTTTTTTTCATTAAACCAACACATGGCAGGAGTTCTTACTTCAGAGGGGTGCCCCAGAAGCCAAATTTGGGCCCTAGAAAATTCAGTATTTTTTGAGCAATGACCTGAAAGAAAACAAAAACATTACTGATAAAGTTTGTCAGTGACAAATACTAGGGAAAATAGTGAATTACTCAGTTTATGGTTGTGGACTGAAGAATCTGGTCCACACATAGAAGACATGGAATCTAATGAAGGAGACTGGGGATTCCATCTGTTAATTATCTGATCAACGTCTGTCAGTGCTTTGCTATGATATGAACTATACCCTTGGAGATATGGCCTGAGGAAAGCAGTGAGAGGAGGATCACATTACCATTGCTTTGGTACCAGGGGAAGCCTAGAGAAACATTGTGTTCAGGCCCTGTCACTTCATGGATGGAGTTAGAAGAGGTTCTTGGTGTATTCACATTCATTACCTTTGTTTTTGTTTTTTTTTTTTTAAACTGTGAGGGTAGTTAACAATGAGAACAACTTACCAAAGGCTGTGGTAGGTTCATCATCGCTGGAAAATTTGTAATCAAGATTGTATATTTTTCTAAGAGATGTGCTTTAGTTCACCAGCATCTACTAGGCTCGAAGCAGAGATAAATTCTGGGAAGTTCCGTGGCATCTGACACGAGGTCAGACCGATCATTGCTGGTCAGCTGGTGGCTTTCAGGCAACATCCAGTGTTGACAGAAAATTTAAAACTAAGACTGTTCAGGAAACAAAAACACGATGGTGTCTCCATCTATGTCTCTATGAGCTAATAAATCATCAGGACTAATGGACAGGATCATCAAAAATTAATCCCTCTCTGGCTTTGACCCTTGTGAAAGCATCATATGGTCTTGGATCCTCAGCTAAGCCTCACGCAGCCACAAAATGATTTTATTTCTTGAAGATTCTACACTCCTACAGCTTCAAGGGGAGGCATGCTGGCTTGCCCAAAATCGAAGAGAAGAGGAAGGCACTAACATTATAAAGATTATGATAAACCAGAGAACTTCTAAATAAGAATTATTGTTTGCAAAAAGGGAAGCTACATACTCCTGGAGAAGATTGGGGCAATAATACTTTTCAAAGAAGAAAAGGGATTACTTGGGATCTATTTCACTTGTTCTGTATTGGCTCTTACTTGACACAGGTCTTGAGTATAGGTTGTGAAAAGGGGAAAAACATGTAACCAAACCTGCAGCTAAATTCAGATAAGAGATTTGAGCGATTCGGTTGGAATGAACCTGTAATGAGACATAAAGGATTCATCTGCAGTGAGAGAGAGAGAGCAGCATTTGAAAAATAGTACACAACACTGTTCAAACAGGGGGATGGCACTATCCAGCTGGCTGGGGTGGATCAAACCACTCCTGTGAGTAGGGAATCCCGGCACTTTCTGAGAAACACAACCTCAAACTTGTGTCCAAATAGGTTCCCACACTGTATCATTCTGAAAGACAGGGAAAAAAGGAATCTCTAATCCAGAGGAGCAAAGCCTTACTGTATATAAGGAGTTCATACCCAGCAGTGAGACATGCCCAGGCCGTAGGCATTCTATTTAAGAACTGGTGGAGGAAGTCACAGTGCGACAGTAAAGGAACAAACCTGATTTGTTGACGGTGTCATCAAACTCCACACTGGTGGAGTGCCCGTTGTTAAGGATGATTTTAGCAGAAGCTGGATCATAACTGGGATTTAGAGGACGGAGGGAGGGATCATACTTGGTTTCCTCAGTTTTGATGTCGATGGGTGACTGACGGTCTCCATTAGCGACAGGAAAAACCTCCTTCCAGTGGGCAGGCCCTGCAATGCACCGGAAGAGAAGTCTAAATTGCTGACAGCACCCTCATTCTTATAAAAGAAAACTCTGCTTGAATTGTCCTCATCTGCATCTTTTAAATTCAAAAAGGATGCATCAGGAAAACAGATCAAAATATTCAGCTACTTTTGCTGCACCATATTGCAACAGCAGCTCTCAGGACCCCTTCACGTACCTTGCATGCACCTTTAAACAAGGCCACACGCCATAGGTAGATACTTAATTATTCCCAGTTAAGACTCAGCTATGCACAAGACAAATACAACAAATGCTCATTTAATCAGGCATCCTGTATCCAACAGCCACTATGTCCCAATAAATTTTTGACATGCCATTTTTGCCTAATATCATGTCTCATTATGTCTTTAAGGATCACCTCTCTCCTGTGCAATCCCCTCATTAAGGATTTTTTTTATGCCTTAGTCATTTGCTGCAAAAAACCTGAGAACACATCTTCTACTGATCACTCTGAATGAAATGGGGAGATGTCAAAAAAGGTGATTTGTGATGTCAAAAAATGGTGAATGATTTCTGGAGCCTGGAACCTCAGCATTGCTGCACCTCTGATCACCTCCTCCCAGCCCACTAACTGTGCCCACCAGCTGTCACAACAAAGAGAGACTGTCACCCTCTAATCATGAAGTGTCCATGCACACAGGCACCCTTACACATACTAGTGTAGCACTGACAAATCAAAGAACAGGAACACTCAGGACAGTGGTGCCTGCACGAGGTTTGGATTTCTACTGCCTTCAGCTGATGAGAGTAGATCTTCCAGACACAGATGCAGCCCCATTCACCAGACTTAGGTAGAAATTATAGGACTAGAGAAGCTGTTAATCAATACTAGTCAAGTCAACCTTTCTCTCTCCAAGCAGTCTAAGCCAAAAGTCAGCTGAAAAGCTAATAAGTCAACAATAGGGACATGAGAAAATGGCAAATGACATCCTAAAATAGTCAGAAAAGCTTAATTGATAAGATGTGTGAGTTATCTGTTGTTACCTACTAAACATCAGAGTGTTCCCAATGACTCACAATAAGAATATATGTGCCATTGTTTAATGTGCCATATTTGGATAAGACGGTAAAGAAAAATATGAGTAAGTTGCCCGGGGAATATATTCTATACTGTAAAGACAGAAAACAAGGTTTAGGATGGAAAGGAGGGGAAAGCAAGCGGAAAGAAGAAAGGAAAAAGAGAAAGGTGAAAGGTGAAAGGTGAAAGTCTGCAGGGCAAACGATCTTTCAGTATTAAGAACAGCACAGCACTTGTTTTTCCTCCAGGCTTATGATCAGTAAGAAGCATAATAAATCAATTTAGAGAGACTGGATATAAGAAAAACTTAATATGAGCATCAGAACCTGGTCTTATAAAATCTGCATCACTGGAAATCCTCATAACTAACTCCTTATACTGAAGATAACTGACCTCAGTGTAAAAATTGGGTTTGGGTCTTTCTGGATGGCTCAGCACTTAAATAAACATGATGACATAAAAGAATGAAAACCTGTGATGCAGTGGTTAATGGCCAAACATCAAAAGCTGCTAGATATTTTTCTTTTCTCGACTTCAATAGAAATGAACATAGCTCAGAAACTCACAGGTGCTAAAAGCACCTCGGCAGTAAATCAGGGAGGGAAGCAGCCACAGCGCCGTGGGGCTGCAGCTTGTGCAGCACCTGGGCAGCGAATGACTCTCCTCTGAGCAGCACTGAAAAATAGAAGCAGGAAAAGCTTGTAAAGAACAGCCTAAGACTTAAGTCTCAGAACAAATGCCTTCAGTCTTGATTTGGTAAAAAGTACTTTTGTTAATTACTTCATTAATAAACTCAATAATTAAATAGATTCTAAGGCAGAAGATAAAATCCTACTGGTTTGAAACATAAAACTGTTTAAACTTAATTCTTCTCACTTCACAAATGGTCATCAAAGCTATTCAATATTCTAATAACATACAGTTTAGAATATAATTTTAATTGTATTTAGATCCTAATACCCTGTAGTTAGGGATGAAATGCAAAATTTTATTTGTAAGAAGCACCACTCCATAATTTATACCTTATTACCGTGATTTGGGATGCTTAGAAAAAGCTTATTGCTACTTAATTTTAGTATTTCTAATATTCCTTAACTGAGAAAAGGCAAAAATATATTTATATGCTTAACTACTTGGTCCTATTGCTCTGTCTCAGAAATAACTGTAGTTATTTGAATTAAATTATATGGATTACTTGCATTCATAAATAATACAAAGGTGCCAAAGAGGACCAAAGGCTGTGATTCTGTCACTAGCTAATTATTTAACAATAATATTCAGTTCTAAAAATACATTATTGCTGGTTTTGCACTTGTTCTTGGCTCAGATGACCAAAATCCTGTTTTGCTATGGGGATTAAACACCTACCAGAAAACCTAACTAGCAGACGCCTGACTTTTCAAAATATACAGGAAAATATCAAGAAACTTCAGCTCATTTTTTACCACTAGGTTATATCAAGAAGTTCCTTACTAGGTAATCTATCACCTGTCTAATACAATTATCATACCTCTGCCACTCTAGGAAAACTGTGACTCAATTCATTACTACAGACCCTACCCAGACACAAACTTTGTGCATGACTTGTAAAAAAGTCATTACTGTTGAAAGAGATGCTGAAATGCATGTCATACAATCAGATTTAAGCCAGTGGGATCTCCAGGGTGAAAATTTCTTCTGAATTCAGATCTGAATTAGATGCCTCCATATTAAAATAATGCACACTTCAGTTTTCTAAACATGCACTTTAAGATATATCCAGGGAGTATAACTCATTGATTCAGTTCCCTTCATTTTTTCCTTTACTGAATGAAAGTGATTAATATACCAATTTTTGAACTTATGAAATCCTCTCCTGCTGTTGGGAAAATGTTCTGTTGCTAGAGGCAATTTTCTTGTAGCTCTTAACAATCAAAGCCATTGTGACTGAGATTTTTGACAAAAACCTGAACCATCTGCTCTGAAGATTTCATGCCTTTATTTTGGACACAGCATTACCAAAGGCAATGAATTGTCTGACTCTTTTAGGTCAGACTGTCGCTGCATACACCACTCACCAGCACTGCACACATCCAGTTCATGAAACAGATCTCACAATGAAGGCAGTTAGGAATTTGCCAGGAAATAGAACTATAGCACCCCACAGTGTTGCATTTTTATCCAGCTGAAGCTAAAGATTATGAATTTCATCAACAGGATAATTTGAGAGAAGTCCAGTGAAGACACTACACCATACAGTTGAGTTCCAGTGAGCCTCTATACGTGCATAAATGGAACACGTACAGGTGAAAAGGGGTTTTGGGTTTTTTTTTCAACAGCTTGTTATTATATATAGAAAATTCATTATTTTAGTATGGTCTGACCTTGACAGGATCACATCCTCCTTTATTTCTAGAGAGAATCCATTGCCCAGCTTATCAAACGCAAAGTACTTATATTTATAAAGTTAGGTTTGCAAGTAATTTGGTTGCATATTAGGTTACAGTAAGATTAGCTCAAATAAAAGCAATTAAAAATTCATAATGGGTAAAATTTAACAACTTTTTTAATGCAGATATTGAAGTGATGCAATTATTCTCAGAAAGAAAAATTGCATAAGGAGTTATGGCTGGACTGAAGTATCTTAAAGGTCTTTTGCAATCTAAAAGATTCTATAATTCTATAAATTAATATGCCTTTTATTTATAAAACGCCTCAGCATTATAGTAGTAACTAGATCAAGAGAAATTTTTGTGGTAAGAGACAATTCATGTAAATAATTTCCATATATTTCATTAAACAAATAGTAAACTGAAGACAATTGATTTCCCACTGTGGTCCCTTCCAACCTTACTCATTCTGTGATTTGCCCTTTAACTAAAGCAATTCCCCTGTAAACCAAAAAGGCCTGAAGGGGAGAGAACATTCCCCTCCTGACAGGAACCTTGAGCAGCAGTGAAAAGCATGCATGATGCCACACTGAAGCCAGTTTTCAAGATTTCAGTATTATGCCTCTACAGATAAGAAACATCAAAACCGTGAGGTAAGAAAAGCAGCAAGAAAGCAAAGGCCAAGGTTTTCATAGAAATAAAATAATGCCTCCACGCATTTCAGAAATACATGCATCAAAGTAACCGAGAACTTCTGCATTAGGTTTGTGTGACAAGATACTTGCAGCAGGGAGGCTGCAGGTGTGGCTTCTGTCCAACAGGGCCAATGCCAGCTGGCTCCAGGATGGACCCACTGCTGGACAAGGCTGGGCCCATCAGGGACAGTGCTAGCACCTCTGGGATAACAGATTTAAGAAGGGGAAAAAGTTACTGTGCAACAGCAGCCACAAGGGAGGAGTGAGAATGTATGAGAGAAGCAGCTCTGCAGACACCAATGGGAGGGGGAGGACATGCTCCAGGAGCCAGAGCAGAGATTCCCTACACCATGGTGAAGACCAGAGTGAGGCAGTTGTGCCCTGCAGCCCGTGGAGGTCCCCAGTGGAGCAGAGATCCACCTGCAGCCCATGGAGGGTCACAACTGGAGAAGGTGTGCCTTGAAGGAAGCTGTGACCTCATGGACAACCTACACTGGAGCAGGCTCCTGGCAGGGTCCCATGGGAAGCCCAAGCTGGAGCAGGTTTGCTGGCAGGACTTGGGGCCCCATGGGGAATCCACGCTGGAGCAGTTTGTGAAGAACTGCAGCCTGTGGGAAGCGCTCACTTTGGAGAAGTTCATGGAGGGCTGCCTCCCATGGGAGGGACCCCATGCTGGAGCAGGCGCAGAGTGTGAGGAGTCCTCCCAGCGAGGAGAAGGGAGAGGCAGAGACAACATGTGATGAACTGACTGCAGCTGCTGCAGGAGAGGACATGGAGAAAGTCAGGAGTGAAGTTTGGGATAAAGGGAGGGTTGGAGGGAAGGTGTTTTAAAGATTTTACTTTATTTTCTCATTACCCTACTCTGATTTGATAAGCAACAAATAAGACTAGTTTCCCAAGTTAAGTCTGTTTTGCCTGTGAAAGTAACTCGTGAGTGATCTCTCCCTATCCTTATCTTGACCCATAAGCCTTTCAGTCTATTTTCTCTCCCGTCCAGCCAGGGTAAGTCCCCAAAATTTTTAATACTGTATATAACAGTGAGTCCATGCTCTTAAACATAGATATTCCATATATGCAGACATGTATGTTTTAATATTTGACAGTTTATGCACATAATGATTTCTGTTGTGACTGTTGCAAGTAACAAATGCAGAACTGAGTGAACACAGATGTCTTTTCAACTCTTCAGGCAGTCAACCATCGTATATAACTGCACCAGATTTAATTTCACTTCATTTCTGTCTCAGTTGTAAAAGGTAATCTTAGTTTCAGGGACACTATTTTCAGGCACATGAAGGGCAACAAAATTTTTCAAGAATCGGAGCAATTTCCTTCATCTGCTACTCACTCAAACAATAAAAAAAAGCCAAAAAAGTAAAATAAATGCATTAAAAGAGAAAAAGCTGAGAAATAAAACTGATGCTAGGGAAGAGCACTGAAGTGTTCAAAATCCATGCCTCCCTCCTTTAGCCTCCTGTGAAAGGTGTGGTGAAGGGGATGGACTGATGAGGAACTATCCACCCCACAGCTGCTGCAGGGCTCCAAGAAAGGAGTGAAAGCCAAACTCCACCTCAAACATGTTACCAAGCAGGCAGTAAACAGAGTTTTATAGGAGAGATGGGGCCTCAAGCAAGGTCCAGGGCCACCCCAGTAGAAATTCTGGTGGCCTCCCCACTCTAGAAGTTGAGAATAGCAAACACGAAGAGATAGGATAAGGGGGGGAAAGTGGGTTTCTTATCTGGACAGTGCAGGTGAAGCTCAAAGCATAGAAACCTACGGAGAAAAAAATTTGAAAAACAAGACCCATTTACGTCTTCAGGGGAGGGGTAGGGTAGACTGCACAACAGCAGATAACACACCCAATCATTGCAACATCCCTGTGATCCACCACCACCCAGTTTTTCAGGAAAAGTACATCCATCCAAAAAGATGGAACAAGAGGGCCAGGAAGGAAAGGTAGTTCTTGCACAAACAGTACTCCAAAGTCTAAGTAATCATATACACAAGGCATATTCTTATAGGCATCAGTATATGCAAATATATAGCTGTCTCCCTTTACGGTCACGGCGTTTCATTTCTCTGTGTACAGACAATATAAGTTATTCCACGTACTTTATCAGAGCTGAGCCTACAATTTACAAAAACACTTTCATTTCTACTTGCATGACTTGTGAGACCGTCTGCACACTGGAGCAGTGTTTGCATGACTTAAAATGCAAAACAGAGCAAAGTCTTTAAGCCTGCTGATGAGCCCATCTTGGGACTTCAAAGACTGACAAGATGAAGGAAACCATGGAACAACTAAAATCCAAAAGCATCTCCTCTTAGGTGCATAGTTATACATTTAAATAACCCAGTCAAGTAACTAGGATTTCCCACCGTGTAACAGAAGCAGAACACAGCTGGAATCAGAAAAGCACTGCTGGTACAGCAGTTCCGATCACCGTGGCTGTCTACCACGTACTTGATCTGTGCACGCAACTGTTCAGCTGAACGACCGAACGAATCCCAGCCGGGAACGCGACAGACCCGACCCGAGCCAAGCCCAGCCCGGCTCTGCAGGCGATGCCGCACGCACGGACACCTCTCTCAGCCGCCTGCCTTGCAGAATGCCGAGACAAAAATCTGCTCGCTCTCACGCTGCAAAGCGTTTCAGCTCATCCAGCTCTCCCGAGGCCACGGGAGCTGCCGAGGCCAGCGGCGGGAGGTGCTCCCGGCGGGACCCCGCTGGCCGCCCCGACGGTCCCGCGGGACGCANGCCCCCCCCCCGGCGCCCCCCCCCCCCCCCGCCGTTCCCTACCATTGTGCTCGTCGTATCCCCAGTGCAGCATGGCTCTGCTCTCCTGCCGGCACGGCACAGCACGGGACGGGACGGGACGGGACAGGACGGGATGGGACGGGCTGGGGCGGGAGAGGCGGCTGCGCCCGATTTGAAGGGGACGGGCGGCGACGCCCCGATCCTCGGGCGCTGATAAGGAGCCCTGCAGCGCTCCGGCCTCCCGGCCCGTCCGTGCCTGTTCTCGCTCCAAACCCTTCGCCGCCCAGCCTCTCCCCAGCCTCCCCCCAGCACCGTCGGGGCGGCCCGGGGCAGGCAGTGCCATCTCTCCAGGGCCCGCTCCAACAGAGGAAAGGTGCAGCCCCCGTCCCGCCAGAGCACGAGTCGTGCGGCAGGGAAAGACGGGAATGTCCATTCCTGGGGTCACTCCCACCACTCCCGAAAGTAAAGCCAAGTGCGCACCGCTGCATCCCCTCCCGTTTTTCTCCCAGGGGTGTAAACCCAATTCCCTTTGGAATCGGCTGCAGGAAGATTCCACGTCTTCCCAGGAGGGGCCGTGAGGCAGGAGAGTGTCCCACAACCCACTGGGAATTTATTCTTTTATCCAAGCGCCCCGTGTGCCGGGGGCTGCCGTGGGCACGTGCTTGTGGCAACGCGGAGCTTGGGGCTCGGCGCTTGGGCTGCGGACGCGCGGCAAGGAGCTCTCGGCTTTCCCGTGCTGCACAAGCTGGCTGCGAAGCCGCGGGAGAGGCAAGCAGAGCCGGGGCCGAGGCTGAGTCCGGGTCCGGACCGGGAAGGGCTCGGCACAGGGACACGGACAGGGACAGAGGCAGGGAATGCACAGCGCGCCCCCTGCCGGCCCCGCGCGCGCTGCGCCCGCCCCGTGACGGCGCTGTGGGCGATTGGCGTCACAGCCCCGTGTGACGTCACCCGTCCGCGCCCGCAGCCGCCGCCATGGGCAAGAGCCGCGGCGGGGCCGCTAAGGCCGGCAGCGTGTTCCGCATCGCCCGCAGCGGCGTCCTCAGGGCCAAGGCCAAGGGCAAGGCGCGGCCCGTCACCTCCGGGCTGAAGCAGGTGAGTGCCGCGGCGGGAGGAGGCGCTGGCCGGGCTGCGGCAGCGCCCCACCACGGGGAGGGCCCCGGCCCTGCTGCGGCGCCCGCGGGAGGCCTCGGCCCGGCGGGGTTTCCTCCTCCTCGTCCTCGCTGCGCGGCGGAGGAAGCGCTCGGAACTGATTAAATCGAGCTGTTTTAGGGGCACTGTGCGTCCGGGCGCAAAACGGCAAAGTGCATGATTTTCATCCGAAAGTTAGGTTTGTATGTGGATGTCATCATCTGCGAAAAGTGAAGCGCAAGCAGTTCATTTGACTAATCTGCAGGCATATGCCACAGAAGACATCAGGCTGTGCTTGAGGGGTGTTGTCTGGGAAGTGTCTGATAGCATCTCGCCTTGTCCTCGGGAATGCGATGCTAAAGGGCGCATCAGCAGTTCAGCGAGTTCGCGTTCACTGGGCTGCATTCACAGCGTCACTGAGGGTGTAATTCAGGGTACAGTTTAACAAAATGCCTTGATGCGAAGCACCGGGCATAGTTAGTACGACTAACAAGGGGAAGTCGTGCTGCTTTCCGTCACGTTCCTGGTCCCAGGAAGCGATCCCTTTGCCAGGCTCTGGGCTATGTTCCCACAGCTCTCCTTGGTGCTGGCTCAGGAACTCTTCGCCCACTGGGTGACTCAACTTGCTAAATCAGCAGCAAAAACAATTAAAAATATACTTTGCATTTTTATGTGCTGGGTTGGTGAGTTGAACAAACTTAATTATGAATGAATAAATGCAAAGAGAAGCATTTTAGTGGGGAAGAACTAGAAAGGATGGAGCCTTTTCTGATCCAGTAGCTGTTTATTTGCCTCAGCTGTCAAGTACAACTCTGTCAGTGAGATGCAGTGAACAGACCCAGGAGTGCAAACTGATGGATGTTTTGCTCTTCATTCCTCTCTGCCCCTTTCTTGCACCTTACATGGTCTGTGATGCTCTGCAGATGCTTCTGTGAGCCAATTTAACATACTAAAGCAATGGAAAAACAAAGAAGCAAAAATAATGTTGTTATTTTTGTGTCTGTATAGGAGCACAGCCCAGAGGAGGGAGAGCGTGGGTCATGGAGCGGGGAGCAGTGCAGAGGAAGAGGGATGGGGGTGATCTAAGTAAGAGTTTTCCTATTGGTAGCAGTGAGTCATGGTATGGTATCTTCTCTCTGCCTCCAGCCTGAGGTGGGTGTTCTGCAGGAGTTCAGCTGTCCCTTTAGAAAAGCATCTGTTAATAAAGGTCATGAAGGCAGATAGTGGCTTATTTTTTCCATTTGATGCAGTTGAAGTGTGCTGGACACACGTAAGCAAATAGCTCTAAAAAAAAAAGGCTGTTTCAGATTTCCTTCTGCAAGCCAAAGCCACTTGACGAATTAATCCGGTGGACAGACAGGAATGTAACAAACTTTGGAAAAAACAATTTCATGTTGCTGGTGTCACATCTGCTCTTAGTCTAGACTGTTTTGTATAATAAAGGGAGAAACAGGTTTAAAATCATATTCATGAAAAGTCAGTAGCTTATTAGGAGTAAAATTTTATTCTCTGTGTTTGAAGGTGTATTCTTTAATGCATTAAGCCTTTGGGCTTAAAGGGACATACTTGTCATTAAGCAGTATAGGAAGATGCTCAGAAATAAAATTGTTAATAGCTAAAATTAATAGCTAAAAGCCCATTGTAACTTTTGATGTAGTGCTAGCTATAGAGCCTCTTTCTGTGGAGGAGTCCTGCTTGAGTACCTGACGATATCACGTATTAAAACTGGAACCTTCTAACACCCCTGTGAAGCTGGAAGATGGTGACAAGCGCTGATGGAACACGTCTTTCTCCATCATGTTACCAACAGTCCATCCACTCTGATCAGAGCTAGGAACTGGGGCTGTATTTCTCCAGTCACTGTCCCAGTTAAAAGGTTGATCTGCGTAGGCCTGTTTTATCAGCCTCTTTGCCACCGCTTTCTTAATACTGGTTCTCTTGGTCATTCAGAATAAATGGAATTATTGTTACTGTATACATGCTCTGAAATTATGGAGGCTCTGAAAGCAAAATGAATACGTGTAACCATTCACAGTTTGCTTCTGCCTGTGTAAATTGCTGAGAGGTCAATTACAGAGGTAGCCTTTGGAACAGCAGTAGGTAATTTTGAAATTTGGGGGTGCCTGAAGACCTATGAGCGTGCTTCTGGAATGTTTGGGATGTAATAGGTCATTACCTGGCAAGGATCCTGTTGCAGATTTTGGAAACAGCAGGTGCTAGGGCTGAGATCAGCTGAATCTTATGCTGCAGTGATGAGGGTTTATGCCCTCTTGCATGCACTCTGCTCCTCTACCACAGGTAGTTGTCCCCAGAGCGCAACACGTGTCCATATTCTAGCTCTTCCTCTTTAAAAGCAAGCATCTTCGATGACATAACTTACAAAGGCAGACTTGGGCTAAAACATAGGCTGAGGTGCACAGAGATACACATCCCACTCTGCTACAGCCGCAGAGTGTCTTTAAATACTGCGGCAAAACGCAGTACACATTGTTGGCCAGACCTATAGTATGAACAATTAGGATGCAAGGTGTGATGATGATAGGTAAGCTACTGGACAAAATTAAAAATGGTGAAATCATTTACGAATTGTATTGGGTTTGAGGGATTACAGGGGTGGCATCTCTAAAAAGCTGCCAGAAGCTTCTTCATGTCTGAAAGAGCCAATGCCAGCTGGCTCCAGGACAGATATGCTGCTGGCCAAGGCAGAGCCCATCAGGGACTGGCAGTGCCTCTGGGATGATGTAGCTAAGAAGCACGCCCCCAGCAGCAGTCAGAACAGAGGAATGAGAATTTTTGAGAATCAGCCCTGCAGACAGCAAGGTCAGTGAAGGAGGGGGAGGAGGTGCTCCAGGTGCTGGAGCTGAGATTCCTCTGCAGCATTTGTTTGAAAACAAATGAAATTCATTTTCCCTAAGTCGAGTCTGTTCTGCCCATGATGGCAGCTGGTGAGTGATCTCTCCCTGCCCTTATCTCGACCCATGAGCCTTCCATTGTATTTCCTGTCCCCTGTCCAGCTAAAGGCAGTGACAGAGCGATTTTAGTGGGCACCTGGCATTCAGCCAGGGTCAGTCCACCAGACAGATGAAGGAAGGAACCCTTCCTGGGACTCCACTCCAGCTAAGAAGAGCTGAGGGTAGTGTAGCAGGGCCTATGAAGCCTGGTTTTTGTTTTCTCTGTGATCTCTTTCTGGATCACTGTGGGCTCCCATTCCAACAGAGCAAGTTTGACTTTTAAACTAGATGACCTAATGAAGTAATAGATAAAACATACTGAAAAGCATATAACACTGGCTGCATAATAGTTGCACGAAAATGGGGAAATTTCACATCAGTGGAATTTTTGTTAAAAATAACAATGTATTTTTTTCTCTTCCAGATAAACATTAAAAATGCTGAAAAAGTTAGTGCAATAAATAAAGCATTTGCTGAAGTTCAGACAGAAATACAGCAGCTATCAAAAGGTACCACAGCAGAACCTCAGAAGACTCAGCAGGTAACTTCCCTTTGTAAAAATCTGAGGAGAATGAAAAGAATGTGTGTGTTTAAAGCATTATAATGTGGCTCTGAGACTGCAGGCAGTTACTTCAGTTGGTCAAAGCACATGGTGCTGATAACACCAAGGTGCTGGGTTCAACGCTCGTGTGGGCCATTTACCTAAGAGTTGGACTTGATGATCCTTGTGGGTCCCTTCCACCTCACAATAGTCTGAATCTGTGAATTCATGCAGTTGCTTTAAAGCTAGAATCCCAGTTCAATGAACTTCATTTGTGTGGTAATGCTGAAACCTGGTTAGCGTGTTCAAATGCTATGTAACTAACTACTAAAGTAGAGAAGAGGGTGGGCAGCCACGCTGAAGCAAGCTTCAAAAGCATATTTTTAAATTACATTCTAGCTGATTTCTAATTATTTTTTTAAGTTAGTTCCAGCTCCATCCCTTTGATTTGAAACTTACATCTTCACATGAATAGACACAGAGGATGAACCTGGCTGTTCCTTACCTGAAGCACCTGACAGTGCTTTGAAACAAACAGTTCTGCCTCTCTCTGTTCCTGATTCCTAAGCCTTCATATTACCTCATCAGAAGTACCAACACAGCAATTTCTGTAGTAGAGGTTTTGCCTGCAGCACTTAGGGTTCAAGACAGTGTTTCACTTGCCTGTGTCTAGTTTTTTTTTTATACAGGCCTACTTGCAGTCTTGCACAAGAATTAATTCACAAAGTTTAATTCCTGACATGTTCCTCCATATAAACTCTTTATGCTGACTGATGCTCTAAGCACAGTTTCAGGGAGAGAAAGCAGTGTTTCAGGATGAGGTGCAGATGAATCCATCCTGGCTGTTGGGGAAAGATGGAGTTTGGAAAAGCGGACATGAGTTCTTACTGTGCCTGAGGTGACCCAAGTTTCTGTACGGCTGGGAGCAACAGAACAAGTGTCAAATACCTTAAGGAGAGGCTGAGGGAAAAATAAAACATAAGTGACAGTGCTGCCAGCACAGGATAAAGCCAAGCAAGGATTTCAAGGCAGTGTGAGCCAGTGGTCCTGTCCCTGCTGGCTTGTTATTTATTCCTCCAAGAATTCAGACTGTACTACTGCTCCTGTGCTAGTAGGACTCTACATGACTGCTGAATGTGATTACTCAGGCCGTAATAGTATTTTCTCCAAAGTTACAAAAGTAGTGTTGAGAGCAGTTGTGAACTAAAAGCTGAGCCTGTCTCAGTTGGGCCATGTGTGTTACATTACTAATACGAGGCTCCTGAAACACAAAGCATTTTCTCCTTATGTCTCAGTTTCAGTGTATCCTGCAATCCCCCCAAATTAGTGAAGTATAACTGCAAAAGGAGCCTAAATTAAATATATAAAAGACAGACTAATCTTCTGGACAAGGGGTATTTATTAGTCTGGGTTTTTTTTCAAGCAGAATAAAAAGAAATTGCTTTCTACTTTAAACTGAAACTTTTTTTTTTCCCAGGTTTCCACAAATCTGGAAAAGGAACCAGCAAACGTGGATGCTGCCACAAGCCTATTATCTCAGTTGTAATGCAAAATGGACAACGACAGGGTTGCAAGAAATGAAAGACCACAAATACTGATGGCTTTGTTTGCACAATTTTATTAAAAAAATTTTGTTAATATACAAGTATTGGCACACTTTAATACAAACTACAAACAGACCTTTCCTATCATGTAGGAAAGTGGAATGTCAGAAGTCAGTGTGAGAAACTTAAAGTGCTAAAACAGAAGGCACTTCACAAAATTGGTTCACTGAAACAATTTAGCATAACTCAAGTTGATACCCTTCACATTTCAACTTGGCAGTGAAAGCTTCAAAATTGTTTGAAAAGTTAAAAAAGTCTGTAGAAAGCTTCTTGGCAGTAAAGCTTCAAAGAAAATGCTGTTAACTGTGAGCAAGAAGCCTAATCATTTCTTAAAAAATGATCAAAAGGCTATTAAGTATTTTCACTTTTCTTACTAAAGAAAGCTCCAAACAATTGGATTACACAGAAAAACACTCAGGTGAAAAAGTGCCAGAATTTTTGATAAGAGCCCTTTTTTTCTTGTTCTTGAATTTGTTTTGTGAAGTAGTTAAAGGAAACAAAAGAAAATATACTCCCAGAGTCAGTGAACTAAGAAGTTATACATTCATTATTCAAACACTTAGGTTATGAAGAAGTCTAGAATGTTATAGTTAGAGGTAGATAAGTAGTCTGGTTGACACAATATCTAATAATTTAGTATCTGCACATCAAAGAGATCACAGACTCCTTCATTATCATCCAGGTTAAAGTTGTAGTCATCTCCGGGAGTAGGAGAGAGTCGTAAGAGAGGAAAAACTGTAAAGCAGGAATAGTTTAGTTTAAATTAAAACACTTTTGGAAAATCAGCCCTATCATAATTCAGTATGTTTGTCATCAGGTTAGTCTTAATAATTAAAATAGTCGTGATAATCTGACAAACTCACTGGGATACATACTGTGAATACCTGTACTGCATTCAAACTAAGGCAGTAAGTGATGTATCTACCATTTTTTGCTTGGTATTTTAAGTCAGTTTGCTGAAGTGGAGTGATAGCTGTAGAATATGGGTTTAATTTCTTCTTCTGCAGCAAAGGAGCTCTGGAGCAGCTTTTGAAAACTTTAACCAGAAAGCCATGATTTGTATTTATATTCCTTTGTCTTGTTACAATACTGCATCTATCAGCCTTCAAATAAGGAAGGAAGTTAGCATTATCTCTGTTTTTATAGAAGGGAAACGGAGGCTAGCAGTTTGTCTGTGCACTGCATTTCAAGCATGGACTTGAAGCTGTCTTTGTGGGCGGAATGCAAGAAGAGAAGCCTCAGGCCTCACTCTGCACTGTGGGAACTCTTAACACAGTGTACATGAGCTGGGCATGCCATCCCTGCTCTAGAAGTGGAGGCTGTTTCCATGTTAACCACATACTGGCATGTTCACAGAATCCCATCTTGCCCCTCAGATCTTACAACCATGTCTCTTTCTGGACGAGCCCTGAGGTGGTCTGCTTGAAGGGCAGGTATTACCACAGGCCTGACAGAACACGGGGCAAAAGGAACAAAGCGAGCTGAGTTCACCTCTTTGCCTGGCACCTCGGTGAGAGTGGCAGAGAGGTAGGCAGCACGTGAACTCTGCAGTAGCTGTGGTACAGTGCTGCACTCATACGGCCAAAGAGGTGCAGGAGCAGAAATGGGTGACATTTGTTCTGTTAGTACATCACAGCTGGACATGTATCTGTCTGCATCCAGAACTATGTTCTGAAATACTTACTCAAAGCACCTGCACAAAGCTTTAGGTAGAACAGAATTAAACCACTTTTTTTTTTTTTTTAAGACAGCACACTAGTCATTAGCTTGTTCTTTGTCCCTAAATTAAAGACTGGTGGGTTATTCATGCATGTAAGTGCTTGTTGGATTAAGGTTTTCATATTTTGACTGTTAAATAAAACTTGCAGGGAATAGAAAGGGCAGCAAAGACAAGAGTGACAGAAGGAGGCAACACAAGAAAGAAGTAGTTTAATAATTATTCTTGCTATCAGATTTAACAGATGCCTCCTAAGTGCTGCTCACACAAAAACCATGCTGCTACTTGTGATTATTAGAAAAGACGCTAAATACTTACCATCAGAAGACATGAGTTCATCAATAATATCTCCACTGATATTTCCTGTGAGACAGGAGCACATGCTTTTAAGTATGTAGGGTTTTTTAACACGTGTTTATAGCAGTCAACGCATTCTTTGCATTAGAACACTGACTTGCCAAATACAGTATGGCTTG
This sequence comes from Pachycephala philippinensis, assembly GCA_013397055.1. Classification (NCBI taxonomy): domain Eukaryota; kingdom Metazoa; phylum Chordata; class Aves; order Passeriformes; genus Pachycephala; species Pachycephala philippinensis. The sequence goes on along the minus strand of VWZT01003571.1, from coordinate 12,706 downwards.
TGCAGTGTAGGAGCTGCAGAGGTAGTACGTCATGTACATGTAAAATATATTTATCTTTGTATCCCTCAGCTTTTCCCCCCAATACATTTTTCCCACTTGTCTCTTAAAACCCAAGAGCCATATACAACATGAGGCTTAGCTGGTGGCAAGGAAACTCATTTGCTCAAGATGTATGCTCTGAGCTGGCTCACTGGCTTCATTAGGAGATAAACAGAGGCCAGTTTTTTCCTCTGTGTAACTCATTAGTAACTTGGTCACACAGAAGGGCTCAGGGAACCAGTAAAAACATTTCAACAGGAACTACTGCTTCCTACCTGCAGGCTCCTCCATCTTTGCAATGTCAAATGAGTTTGGCTTGAGAATACAGTTGACATCCAGAGGCAGCAAGCTCTGGTAGTCACTGGAGCTGGCTGAGGCTTGGGCACCGTCCCCGGACAAGCTGGGGTACAGCTCTGGCTCCGGCAGGCTGGAGTAAGGGGCTGTGGGGGCTGCGCTGTCCCGCTGGGCGCTGCCATCTACACAGACAGGAAGGCGTGTCACAAGTCTGTTACAGTGAAACACCACAAAGCACCTGCCCCCAGCTTTGTCTTTTGAGGAGAACATGGCCACTGTCTGGGATCGGGTGAGAGGAGTCTTCCTCTTCCACAGTCACAGGCACAATGTAATTAACTGTCGATTAATTAAAGGTTAATAAATGAAGGTAATCAGGACCCCTCAGAAATGCAGTTGTAATACTCACAGCATTTTTAAAAATCTTTTCCTATTACCTAATAATTTAGTATGAAAAAAATACCTGATATTCAGGCAGCCTCTCACTGTGGCTATGTGGAAGAAGGTAAGTGACCTTGTGGTATAATAGCTGGAACTGGTGCCTGCATTATCAGTCTCATTAAAAGTTACACGTTCAAATCATATCCTCTGTCAAGAGGTTTGCAATTTTGTTCCATACTGCATTCTGGAGAAGCACCTCAGAATAATTAACAGGATTACATCCAAAACCTGTTCAGTGGATGATGATAAGCTCTGAGGGAAGCATCTGCTTCATCAGACAGAAGAGGCATCTCTGTAACCTCCTGAGAGCTGTTACTAAGCCCCTGGAATAGTCTTTTAATGGACAGCTGCTACCCTATGCAAATTCTTGATCTTTCCTTTGTTTACCGCCTTTCTTTCCCTCCAGCTGCCTTCCTCCCCCACCCATCGGAGGTAGGAAAACCCCTGGATCCACCTGATGGTGTGTCCGCAACTGCTGTTTGCGGTAACTCCTGTCCTTGGTTTGGGTCATGTTCTGGGGGATTTGGAGGAGCTGCAGCCGGTTTAAGTGGAGTCGCTGGAGCTGCAGGTTGAGATGGGGGCTGTGCAAGGTCATCGGGCGGAGGAACCGGAAACACCGTGGGCTTGGAGGAGCTCGATTCTTTGTTTATAAGCAGCACGTGGATAGGTCCTGAACTACTTTTAAGATTGATCTGGTATTTCTTCTGTCCATTCTGTCCCTGTAAAGGTGGTGTATTATGAAAGTTACTGTTCCTTGAGAACTTGGAACTGTACAAGGTGATGAAGACTAAGATCAGCTGTTTTAGTCCTCAACAAAAATAAAAAAACCCCAAAATCCAACATCACAGCTGCTAACTTGGGTCCTGCAGAGAACCTTACCATTGCCTGAACTGATTTCAGCAGAGACGGACAAAGACAGTACCATTGATCAGCTTCATGGCTCTAGCCTTGGATGCTTTTACGATATTAGACTGTGCTTAGCCTCACTAAAAATAGCTTGTGAAACTTCTCAGGTGAATTTCAGCCGTCTATAAGCACAGTGGCTATCATGCTTCATACAATGCTCTCTCCCAACTATGTAAACATTATTTAAAACCAAGCACTGCAACAACAACAAAAAAAAAAGTTAAAGATGGACAGAAGTAAATCATTTGGCCTCCTACTTTAATCTTGCCAATTTAATCCTTTTGGCTATAGCGAGAATGCAGTCTGTTTCTCTATCCAGTCTAGTACCACGAGACTAAATCTAAATTAAATCAAAACTAAATCTAAAATGCTTTTTCTTAAGAGATCCATTTTAACAATATAAGAGAGAAACTTGACACATAAAAGTCACTGAGTTCTCAAGAGAATTCATGACAACTATGCATTACTTTGCAAGTTGCAACATTTAAAAGCAAGAGAGAAGAAGAAATCCACTTGTGTATCTTGCTTTTAATAGAAGGCAGGGTTACCATTAGTCTGTCTAATGTACAAAATCCACTTTTTTTCTATCCGGCCTCTCTCTTCTCAACTGAAACAATCCTAATCCTTTCTCCCCCTCCTCTTGCACATGGATAGAGATAAATCCTCTGCTCTAAAACAGCTCTTCTTTTCCACTACTGCTCTAGAACACTTAGGTAAACAAGAAACCAGTACATACCATTTCAGGTCTAGGTACTTCTAACTGTGTACCACAAGGTGCTTGAATTGCTAGAAGTGTATCTCCTGGTTAAACAGCAATTTTTAAGAAAGTGTTAAGTGTATTTTTCTTAAGTCTTGTATAGTATCCACTCAAATGATATCTGGAAATTCCCTAAGGCCACCTAAAGTACTGAATGATTTAGTATATATAAACCTGTGGTAGGACGTACATAGTCCCTATAAGATCCAAGTATACTGCACAGTATAAATCACAGAATTCCAATACTTAGATCATAGTTGCAAAATCCTTTTCTCACAACAGTACAAGATTTACAATTTTCTCTACCTGTTTGTCTTCTAATTGTATATCTAACATAAGGTGAAAATATTTACCTAGTTCCTTTTTTCCCAGAATCAAAGAATGATTTAGGTTGGAAATGACCTCCAAGATCGAGTCCAGCTGTTGACTGATCACCACCTTGTCAAGTAGACCATAACACTAAGTGTCATGTCCAGTCTTTTCTTGAACACCTCCATGGATAGTGACTCCACCACCTTCCTGGGCAGCCTGATCTAATGCTTACAAGCCCTTTCTGTGAAGAAATTTTTCCTGACGTGCAAGCTGAACCTCCCCTGGGCGCAGCTTGAGGCCATGTCCTCTTGTCCTGTCACCGGTTGCCTGGGAGAAGAGACTGACCCCCACCTTGCTACAACCTCCTTTCAGGTACTTGTAGACAGTGATAAGGCCTCCCTTGAGCTTCCTTTTCTCCAGGCTAAACAACCCCAGCTCCCTCAGCCGCTCCTCATACGACTTCAGCTAAACCAGCTCTCTGGTCTAGCTCACTTTATGACTTTGATGAGTGGTGGTACTACACAAATTTAACAGAAGGAAGAAGAGGTATTAATGTTCATCTTCACTGCCAGCACTTCCAAGTATCTAAGCTCATGGCTTCCACAGCATAACTGGGATGTTACAGCTGGCTGTCAAACTCACCTGTGGCTTACTATGCACATTAAAATGTGTTGGGTAAAGTCAGGGGACCACAGTTACATGCATAGCACTGGCACAATACTGTAGGTCACTTGCCTACCTGCACATCATTTCCTCTTTGTACATAACTAATTTGGAGTAACACTTTTCTTTCTCTGCCTCCTAAGAAACACTTAGGTGAAGTACTATGCGAGTGCCATGCCAGGTGCCTCCATGTTTTGTAATGACTAACTCTTTTGAGTAACAGCTCATTTTTGTTAAACTGCAGTAGTTTTCTAATCTTGTGTTTTTAATAAAAAAACTCTTCCTTGTGGCAAAGAAAAGATGGTTTTGAGCCTAGCTGGAGGCTGAACAACAATCTTCCCTTAGGTGCCCCAAAATCAGGAGATGACGTCAAGGGAAGTAACCTCTGCCAGCATTTCTTGGCAATTTCTTCAAACCACCTCTACAGGAATCCTTTAGATTTAGTAGCAATGCCCCATCATTGCCCTTCAGCTGGCTCCAATTGTACAGCATCACAAGCTCTGTCTGGCCACAGCTGCCACCAGAAAATGACAAGAAATTTGGATCTTCTTGGTTCTTTTGGAGGGTTGGAGCCACATGTCCTGTCTCTGGTTCCATTAATGGCCCATGGCAAGCTGCTGAAAAGTATGAATACCAAAAAAGACATCCAAAACCAGGACTCCAGCTGAGCTTCCATTCTATACAATCTGTGACTACAACTACAAAATACCAGAACTTGGTAGCCATGGACATTATGAGACATTTACCTAGTACTGATCACTATTGAGTACTTCTAAATTCAAAATACTTGCAGGGAAAAAGGAGGTTAGTTAGCAAGTTATTTTTCAAGAAATCCCTCACTTTAGAAATACAGCCTAGCAGCAACTTACCATTGAAGCAGTTGCAGATATCTTCATGGGTAACATATGAAAATGTGATTTATGTCAAGGAACATTTTTCTTAAAGCAATATAAAACTGGTATTTGTTGCCCTTTAAAAGTTTGTCCAAACTGAGCCTAAATTATAATGTTATTATAGTGAGAGGTGTAATCAAGGCATTATTTTTGACTTTCAGAATGGCTTGTTACAAATAATAAGACTTCTGTGTTTTAAAGAAAAAAAACTGTATCTGCAAAGAAAATACAAAAAGAAAAACAGTTGTGTAGCTTGAATGAGAAGCAATTCTTCTAAAAAATGTGAACATGTAAAATCTTGTTTTGAAGAATACCATTTACCTTGCTAACTTGACAGTACACAATTCAGGTATGTATCAGCATTTCCCAGAATCACACAAAAATACTGCTAGGGCGAACTTCAGAAATCATCTGCCATCCCATTCCTCTGCCTCAAGGTAGGATTGATCCACTGTTCAGACATTCCAGGCAGATGCTTGTCTTTCCTCTTCTGCAAATCCTCCAGTGACAGCTATTCCACCACCTCCCTGGGGGATCAATTCCAGTGCTAGCTCTCCCAAAAGGAAAGTTTCTCCTAACATTTAGCTTCAATCTCCTTTGCTACAAAATCCATTTTACAGAAGCAGTTTCTGTACAGAAAATCCAGTAAATTTTAAGTACTTATCAATAGTATTATAGGGCACTTGCCTGCTCCCAAGCATTTTTTTGTCCAGTTTGAAACCCAACAAGCTTCAGGACTTTTTAAACTCAATTTATCTTTGGGTGATAACTTAATCTTTTCAAAAAAATGAAGCAACAAAACAGATTCACATAAAGCACTGGTAACAAAATATAAATTCAAGTTCTGGAAAGCAATATAACTGATTTCAAATAAGACACTAGGATTATACTATTGACTTAAAAGTTACTGCTGTACATATATATATATATGCGCTAAATTATTTTCATGTTACCAATCACAGTCATAGAAGTTAAAAAGTCGTGAAAATAAGATTTATATCTTCTTCAGTTGAAGCAAAACCTGAAAAAATACTTGCCTTACCTTGTTTCAGGATGAAATGGGCTACATTATGCTTTATCCATTACCTACACTTTAAGTGTTGCTTTAATTCTAGTTCCAAAATGCACACAATTAATTTAAAAGGATATTGGTGGTTTGTAGAATCATCCATGACATTCTTGATACTTTGTTGAAGCCACAGTTTCTGCTGATCCAATTCTTTTTCTTTTAGCTCTAAATCTTCAATTTCAGCTTCCAGATACCTCAGCCTGTCTATGACTTCTTTTGTATTGCAGCCAGCACCTACTCCTCTTAAAAAGGTAAAAGGATTCATGAAACCACAAGTGAAAATTTAAAGCAAACATGCAATGATAATTTCTTAAGACTATTTTCAACATTTGGAAATATTATTTTTTTGAAAAAATTAGTATCATCTACTAATACTCAATATGAAGGAAATGAGCATTTACCTTCCCAGTAGTGTTTCAACAGGAAAATGAGAATTCTTAACTTCTGATCAAATTTAGAATTTCCCTCTACAAAAATTTATCTTCTTTCAGAATGTAGTTTTTTCTGTGTTGGAACTGTTTTGCAAGCCCTTTCTCCTTTACCTATAATTCTAACCTTGAGCTTTTACCTTCAGAGGCCTAAGAGAAAATAGGCATGGACTTTGCTAGAGCAGGTAGGTGGAGATCGTGTGCTCTCATACCCCTCCCAGATTCATTCCCGGTGACTTTTTCAATTGCTAGTTACAAAGTAGCACAAGTTTTCTAAAAGTTTCTCCTCTGTATGCTTTAATCTTGATTTTATGTATCAAAGACACAAGTTAAAGAGAAAACAAATACAGTTATTTTGCAACTTTATTGTATCTACAATGTCATATGCTCATTGAAAAGCATAATGTTAATTTTATGGTGTCGTATCTTGTCAGAAGAAGTAGAAAGAGGCAATTTTTGTTGCTCTTATGCATGTGAAAATTAGCAGAATTGACATAACTTACTTCCACTGAATGCTGTTTTTTGACTTCTTCTCAATGAGGTCAATCCCCTCCAGAACGTTGGTGATATCATAGATCCTTCTCTTCTGCCTCACAGCAAGCGTATCAGCAGCCTGACGAGAGAACAACTATCAGCAACTTGCATCCTGAGGGGAAAGACAGTTAAGCCACTCCCTTGGAAAAATGCCATCTAATGTCATTCCGAAGGGAGAAGGTTCCACTCTTTGAGAGCCAGATACCACCAGGAATTCTGAAGTTTGGCACCTGCAGGTAGTGCTACAAAGCACACGGAGCAGTCCCCTGGCTGAAGGCCAGCAGGCCATCCCCTGACAGAGAGGGGAGCTCACGGGGGTTGCAAAGACTCTGGTCAGTGTCTGGAGCATACTCAACTGCATGGAGGAGCTTGCTATGCTCTTTCTGGAGGGCAGGACAAGGTATGGAAGGCAGGCAGTGACACCCTGCAGTGGGGCAAGCCTCTGAAGCCAAGGACATACTAAGGTTATCATTCCTTCCACTGACACTCGAGGTATTACAGCCTTTGTTTGGATTCAGTGGTGCCAGGATACGAAACAACAGGGCTGTAATTTCACAAAGTGGCTGCAGGAGAGCTGCAGTATTTCAAGGCACCGCTGTCCTTGCACAAATGCCCCTGGCAGCGTGCAAGGGCTCACTCGATCTGTCACACTGAGCACCAGCACCCTGGTGCAGCTGCCAGGGATGTTGCTGCTGACACACAGGCAGCTGTGCAGCCTGTCTGAGGGCTGGCACACCTCGCCACTCTGAGCAAAGCAGTGTCAGGCAGAGGCAACTGCTTCCTGCCTTACTTCTTTCTCTCCATGGTGACTTTTGTGTAACTGATTCAAAGAGGTAAGATAAAATAAGCAAACGAGCTAGTCATGCCTTCCACACCTGAAAAGCAGCTCAAGTTCAAAGAGTATTCGCTAAAAGGAGGGAAAACAGAGAGGAATCTGACTAATTACTTGGGGCACTTACATACAATGATTTCATGGGATTGTATGTATTAAACAAATAGAAGAGAAGAAAAATAACGAGAAGGGTAGGCAAAGACTTCTGAATTTGAACTAATGCTTAAAGTCAAATAATTTCTACTACAGGAACATAATGATTTATTTCAGTTTGTTCCAACAATCTATTAAATGTATGCTTTTTGTATGCAGCCTATATGAAAAAAAGGTACAACTCGAGACAACTGTAACCTGGAAGGAAAACCAAATTTCTTTGCTTAATAGTACAATTACCTTTTGCTACTGAAGTAAAGTTGAAAGGATAAAAAGAAAGAACAGAGATTAAAAAAATACTCTTACAGCCATGAAGTAAAAACACTGCTCTTTCTACTTGACAGTGATGTACCCACCAAACAGTGTTTCTACTGACACCATTAGCACCATTTATCTTTTGTATGTTCTTCTGTATGAGTCTTTTAAAACATCTTCTTAAATGAAAAAACAAAATACATGCAAATACATATAAAGTGCACAGTTGACTTTTCCCCAAGGAAACAGACTCTTTGATCACTTGTTTCAGCAGGTATGCACCTGCTATCTTAATCTGCTATTTTTGCTGTGTACATACGCACTGCTTCCAATGACTGCAAGAGAACCTTAAAAATCTAGCAAGTGACAAAGTTGATGCCACTTGCACAATGTTTAATCAGCATCCCATACATGTCACAGTCTTCAGTTATTCTACAAGCTGTTTACGTTATTCAATGCAAAGAATGGACAGCACACACTTAGCTGCTATTCAGCTTTCTGCTTTTTTCCCATTGCTTTACATATTGACCTAGGACTTAGTCTACCACTCATGGCTTGAACGATGAAGAAACTGCTCTGGAGACAGATTTCATTGCCTCTTGAGATTTTCCCAAAGGCCCGTCTACAAAATATAAATGCTTTATTAATCTTAATGTATTTTCAAACTGTACTGGTAGCAAAAGATACCAGTGTACATAAATTTGGAGCTATAAAACCAAAGCTTAAGATTTTTTTTCTTTGAAGTCACTTTTTCTGAGTGTCCAATTTAAAATGTTTCAAAGTTGAAGTAATTGTTCCACTCTAAATGCTACTGCATTTTGTATGCCCAAAGCACAGTTCCCATGAACACCAGCAGCAGATTCACCACTACCAGCTCCAGATGCCCAGGACAGGGCTCATTTCACAGGAAAATGAACTACACAGTTACATTTGAATTTGGCTTGATTAGTCCTGTATACAACTCAATCACTGCTAGGAACTTCAACTACTTAAAACAAGAATTCCAACACAAGCTGAGGCCAGTTCCCAAGCTGAGACATTTAATCCAGGCATTCACTAGCTTTCTGGTGCTGATCTCGTACTCTNTATATATTTATATAGCAATTGATATTTCAAAAAGCAATCGAGAAGTTCCTCCCTGACATTCTAGCAGTTATCAGTGTGATACCTTCTGACAGATACATGGATCAGAAATTAAGTTCAGTCCTCCACATAAACCGTTCACTAATAATTTAAATAATTAAACAAGCTTCCTGAGACAAATCTCCTGTTGCCAAAAACACTATTAAAAGTCATCATTTCTCAGCCTATGTCAAGAAATGGACATCTACAACAATGACCCTGCTAACAGGGGTGGACGTAGTTTCCACATTCAGAGGTCTTTCATAAAATCTTTCAAATGTAAATGTAAAGCTGCTGAACTCTAGTTATTCCTCCTAATATCCCCTGATACTTTGATTAAGTATGTATTCAAGCCAAGCACTCATGACTGTCTCATAGACAGGCTGAGAGCTGGAATAAAACATCTAAGCACAGAGCTATGGTTCTGTGTGCATTCCGATTGTGCAGCTCCTGGAATACAGAAAACACACTGTTCAGCACAGGTTCAGCTGCAGGCATGAACACACACACACACATGCCCAGAAGTAAGAAAGAAAGGCCAGGAGAAGGGCAATTGAGAGTTTGTAGCCCCCACAACCCCAAAACTTGTTTGCTCCCTGGGAGCTGACAAAAGGCAGCAGAAATCATCAGCTGCAAATGTGCTGCGCTAGCCCTAAGAAGCAGAGGAACTCGATAGAGCACCACAGCAGTCATTACTGAGAACCTTAAAGCTCAAGGGCCAGCACTGCCTGCTTGCTCTCCCCACGTGTCAAAGGAAAGAGGTCCTGCATCTTCTGAACTCTGCCCATACCACATGACAACATTTTCTCCCCACAAGGGCTGTCAACAGTTTGGTGAGAGTTTTAAATTGAATGGCACTCTCGTCAAATTGTATGTAAAAGTGCTGAATATCATTGCAACGTAAACACTAAGGGAATGTAAAATCTAATAGATAGGCTCTTTCTTCTTTTGTGGAATACAACAAGTGTAAGGCAGTTGTTATTTGCCCATGAGCAATACACTTCTAAAACAAGTAAATTTTAGAATACCTCATGTTTTGCACTGATGATCAGAAACACTACTTAACAATCATTAGAGCACGGATGGCATTCTGCTAGAAACAAAGTTCACTTAAGAAACTAAGGGAGAAGCATTGTATGCTATGAAAAGCATCCCTTCAGGTGGTTTATCCCTTATTCACTCATCTTGGTCTTTTTCTCTCTTCCCTGCAATTCATGGGTTGCTGCAGATATATCATCCTTCAGTGTTTTAAGCTTAATTCCATGACTAGATTTCTTTATACAGGCTTATTCAGTGACAAGTATGTCATTATTTTAGAATGGCTGTTTGATTTTAAAGTAAATGCAAAATTCAAATTTCAAGTAAAGAAAATTCTCACTTCCACTCCCACAATTTCTAAGATGTTACAGAGAAGTGTCCAGCACTAACACATTTTCACAGCTTCCTTTTACAGCCTGCTAAACTATAATTATAGATGTATTAAAGATCACCAGAAAATGTCCCATAAAACAGATTTTCCTTCTCAACTGCTAAATCACAAAGCTGGAAGTCCACCTGTTTCCAAATTTTATTTTCTACCTAGTGCTGGTTTTGCTAAAGAAATATCAATCAGCAGCACAACATCAGATGGTCAATACCAGCCAGCAGGGAGACACTTAAAGGTGTTCACTGCACGAATCATTTCTTGGAATGCTCTATTTCATTTCAAGAGTGTCCTGTTCTTCACTTTGCTGAGCACATTGACATAACACAAACTGGTCTTCATTTTTCCTTAGATATATGGCTTATTTATGAGAAAACCAGTCAATGAAATGTATGTTCTAACTCACTCCTTATGAAAGTACCAACAATTTATGCACTGCAGTTAGTATTTACTTTCAACAAACTGTAACCTGTAATCCAGAAACCAGTCTCCAATGGGTCTTGAGCACAAATGTCTGTGAGTGGTTGCAATGCCCACTTAACTTTTCCGTGGCTATCGACCCTTTCATTCCCTCTGAATGAAAGGTACCTTTCTCACTGAAGAGAACAAGAAGCATTATTCCATCCCACTACACAGCCCAACTTTATTGGTCAAGTCAATCTTCTTTGGCACTTTAAGCCAAGCTTTTGGGCCTGATGTCTTACAAACTGGGTATGTTTTGCTTCTCAGATTGACCTGGAACATCTCTCAGGACATGACAGACAATAAAGGAAGCTGCACAACAATCCCACAGATCTGGACATCTTCATTCTGTTTCACTATAGAAAGAGGCAATTAATACTAAGGAGCTCATCAACTGGTCCAGACCACAGCATAACTAAATGAAGAATATAAAACTATCAGTAACCTTCCCTATTCACCATGAAGTTTCACTAACCACAGTGATATCACTGAAATGCATCTGCTCTGAACAGGGATGCACAAAAAAAGCTCTGAGAACACCATTCACCTCCTGGGGCCTATTAAGAGTAATCAAAAAATAGGTCAGTTTTCCAGAAAGAACTTCAAGCAACGCACCAAGGCACCCTCTTGCTGCACGTTGCTGAGCATCTCAGCCGTTCACTGATGACCTTAACCAGTGAGGCTAACACACCTTTGCCTCAATGCACTGCACACCCAACAACCCAGAGGGCCTGAGCTCCTGGGTGAGCACGGCAGCACGCTCCAGGGAACTGGCAGGACACAGTGCCAAGGATTCCTCCTGCAACACAGTGACCTCCTGGCATGAGGACCACACCAAGGTGGGCTGGTCCCAGGGCACCACTGGAGACGCTCCAGCCACAGCAACCCAATGCCCTCATGCCTTGGAGGCAGCGGGCTGGCTGCAGAGCTGGGTGACGATGATTTGTCACTCATATGCCAATTCAGCTTCTTTCATTCACACATAACAGAAAGTGTAAGTCAGTAATGGTCTGTTTTTCAACATCGTTTTCTCTTGCTAAAAGGACATCGAGGCGGGGTGGGCAAGAAACAGGTTTAAACAGCAGCCCACACACTGAGTTAGTGCAGGGAGCAATATAGGGCAGTAAAAAAAACACACGGAATTGTCAGGGCTGGAAGGGACCTCTGGAGATCATTTAGTCCAACCCCCACCAAGGCAGGGTCACCTAAAGCAGGTGTACAGGAACTCATGCAAGTGGGTTTTGAATGTCTCCAGAGAGGGAGACTCCATGACGTCCCTGGGCAGCCTGTTCCAGTGCTCTGCCTCCCTTAACAGAGACAAGTTCTTCCTCGTGTTGAGGTGAAACTTCTTGTGCTTTAGTTTATGGCCATTGCTCCTCGTCCTGTCACTGGGCACCACCAAAGAGTCTGGCACCATCCTCTTGGCACGCACCTATAAGATATTTATATGCACTGATGAGACCTGCTCTCAGTCTTTTCTCCTCTGGACTAAACCGGCCCAGCTCACGCAGTCTCTCCTCGTAAGAGATGCTCCAGACCCCTTATCATCTTTACAGCCCTCTGCTGGACCCTCTCCAGTAGCTGCTTGTTCTTCTTGTACTGAGGAGCCCACAACAGGGCATAGTAAATAAGACCACTCTCCATAAGTCAAACTTAACGCACGGTACCCATTATACTCCTTTATAAAGAGCCGAAACGCGTATTTGAGATGACCGCGGCGGCTGTCAGCCATCACCGGGCACCCGCAGCCCGTCAGCGACCGGGGGAGGCCCCGCCACGCCGGGCGGGCAGTAGGGAAGGAAGGAAGGAGGCAGCGGGCGGCCCTGCCCGGCCCCCGCGCTGCGCCGCCCTCCCTGCAGCGCGGCGGGCCCTGCGCCCGGCCGCCCCCCCGCCCTCGCACCGCTTTGAGGTCCAGCACGCCGTCCTTGGCCTCCTGCAGCAGCGACACGAACTTGGTGGTCAGCAGCCCCAGGCTCTTCTCGTGCCGGCTGGGCGCGCCCGCAGCCCCGCTGCCACCCCCGGGGGGCTGCGCCCCGCACTCCGCCATCTGCCCGCCGCCGGCTCCGCGGCCGCGCATCCGCTTCCGGGCCGCGGGGCTCCCCGGGAACCTCCGGGGCGGGGCGGGG
>VWZT01003569.1:163625-200316 GCA_013397055.1 Pachycephala philippinensis | reverse complement strand
AAAAAAAAACCAAAAAACAAACAAAAAACCCAAAAAACAAACAAAAAAACAAAAAAAAAAAAACAACCAAAAAAAACCAAAAAACCCACCCCAAACAAACCAAAAAATACCAAACAAAAAACAAAGTCAGTGAAAACGTGGTGTGGTGGAGAAACCCACACGTCCTCCTGGGTTGGAGCTTTACTGTCTGTGGTATTGGAGCTATTTTCAGCAGAGCTGTAAGGGCAGAATGTGTCAGAAGGGGATGTTTTTTCCCAAGGACATAATTGCTGCACTCATGTGTAACCAGGTTTTTAAGTGGCTTCACTCTCCCTGGGCTCTTCAGGTTCCCCCAGAGCTGTTTTCTGCTGAGCCATTGGACACGGTGATGTATAGGGGAGACAGGATAGGCAAGAGGATGTTGGAGGACCAGGCTAAGATGAACACTGTGTGTTAGGGAACTGCATCTGCGTTTGGGAAGACGCCCCATATTTACATTTTCAGGTGACTGCCCACAGAGGTCTGTGTTTGTGCTCACTACTGCGTGTGCCAACCCTGTTTCATGGGCTGAGGGGGAAGATGGGTAGCAGATGCAGGATTTGGAGTTGGCAGGCTGAGCCCCCAGCTCTCAAGTTCCCTGAACCCATCTCCATCTTCAGGGATGCAGCCCAGCTGCACTACCCTGCCCCAGCAGCTGTCTGAGCTCTTGCACAGAGCATGGCAGCCCTGTGGTGTGACCATGGTCCCAAGCCACATGGAAGTGCTGCTTGGCATGCTGTTCCCCAGCCCTGCTGGTCAACCCAACGTCTAGGTGATGACATGTTCTTGTCTTGGAGGTGAGCAGCTGGCTCTAGAGCAGACATGCACTTTATCTGTATTTCAGGTAAACAGGGTTGTTTAGCAGTTTTTCCCAAGAAATTTCTACTTTTTCGTATATTTCTTTGCACACCTCTGGTAGCCTCAATCAGACCATGAGTGGTGATGGTGTATAATTTCCCAGGAATAAGGAGTTCTAGAATGAAGGTTTAAAGATTTTCAATATTCAGCCTGTTCGGCCTGCTGCATTAAAAAAGAAATAAATCTATCATGACTTCTAGTATGATTTATGTATCTTGTAAGATAAAAATTTTTTTCACTTGTCCAGAGCAATTTTTTTCACCTGTCCAAAGACGTGACAACCCCTGAACAAAACATGGGCTTGTTGTCTCCCAGATACCTGTGTAGCACAGTTGTTTTTATTACTGGGATCTGTGCTCTCCATCTGATAACCTGTAAGCATTGGAGGGGATTAAGCTGTGTGGGAATGATAATTTGGCTGTGATGCACTGTCAGGGAGCGTGCTCTTACAAGCATGTAAAAATAGAGCTGCACACTGGAGCATGTGCCATTTCCTGGGGGAGTGTCTGGGTGGGTGGGATGTGGTGGGAGAACAGAAACATGGGAGTGCTCAGTTGTACGCAAAGCCAAGTGATGTTCAGTTAAACACTGGCATAGTTTGAGGTCTGAGGAAACACCGTTTGTGCTTTGTCTGGTAGTTAGTTTGTTCCTTGGGAAATTGGTGGGGTTTTCATGGCTTTTTGTGGATTTTTCATAGTGTCATCATGTGCTAGTGGACAGCTAGTGCTCTGATGCGGAATGTGGTCTCTATGCTCTCCCAGGAAAGCTGCTAAATGGAGGCTTACACAGAGCTGTGCATGTTGCCCTGGACCCACCTGGAGTACCTCGGAGCCAGAGAGGCATGAGGAAGGTCTGTCAGAAACCTTCTGTCCATGCTTTACAATCACACAAACAAATTCATCTTCAGCTGAATGTTGATGAGGTTCTGCAGGGCAAAATGCTCTGGGAAGGTAGGAACTTTCTGTTGTTTCTCAGTCAGAATACCCTTCATTCCTCCATGTGAAGATAGATCTAGATGGCTGCCTTATAAAATGTCCCTAATAAGGATGATTTCATGGGTTTATTATTTTGGACCCCAGCAACTATCCTAATGAAGATACTAACAGCAGGTGTTTACTATGCTTGGCAGATTACAACCACAAAAATGGGCTTTGCATCATCCTGAAGAGGATAGAAGTGAGGTTTGTTGTACTTTGGCTCTTTTTTTCCCCCTTTTACACCGAGGACTGAAGTTCAGGTCTCAATTGTTGTGTAAATTTAGTTTAAACACTTGTTTAAGGATCTTTTTCTGTTAAAGTGTAATCTCTTGATCCTCAAATCATTAAACTGTGATCTCTTGTCCTCAGATCATTAAACTGTCTGGGCCACTCAGACTCTTTGTGCTGACACAAACAGGTAAGTCATCAGTAGCGCACAGTCCCCTTGCCTCACAGGCTCGTCTACCCAGCTGCCATGTGTGTGAATGCCTGAGAGCTCTGATTAGTCCATGCTGAAGATATGTCAATGTTGACCATATTTCCCAAGATAGAAATAGCCTCTCTTCCTGTTTCCACATTGCAAATTCAGAAAACAGTAGAATGCTTTATGTTTAAGTTGTTGCAAACTGTTACCAGTCACCTGTTTCTTCCCACTTATTCTGTATTCATACGTAAGAAATTACGTAGCCTCCCCTTTGTATAATGAAAACAAAAAACAATACTTGATGCAGATTTGTATTTCTTCACATTGCTTCCCAAACATCAGAGGCACTTGTATAAATTGGTCAAAGGTCTAAAATCGTACTGATGAACAACTAAAACAACCCCAAGAAAGAGGCATAAAGAGAAAAAAAACCCCAAACACCAAATACAAACCACAACATAGAACAATGGCACATCAGTTTTACATAAAATGTTTGGGAGTGTTAATCTGGTAAAATACCAAATGGTGAGACATTCTCCAGTACCTAAGTCTATGATTTACTTAAATATCATTTACTGAAATTATTAATTCAAACACATGGTCACCACAAATTTTAATTTGTGCTGTATCATTCCTTGCCTATTAGGCACTGGAATGATACAGTCATTCAGGATGAATACACAGTTCTAACCTAGAGTTTTACTATGCTGAACTGCATGTACAAATTTCTTAAGCTTGCAGTGTTGTGGAAGCCCAAAGAAACAGTTTCCTTAATTTTTATGTTATTAAAAGATTGCATTTATAAGTAATTTTTAAAAATCCAAACTTTTTATAACACCTGTGACAGCAGCAAGTCCTGTAATTCATAACTGGCTATTAAAAAAAATTGCAGCACAATATAAAGGATTTAAAACAAGAATGAGGAGAAAGAGGTAGAAGGAAAAAGATTGTTTCATTTATAAATGCTGTGCTTGAATTGTGGGGGTTTGATCTTGATCCTTTTATTCAAGGGTAGTGGTAGATCTTTCAGGAAAATCTTGGTTTGCATTTCATGTAAGTTGTATTGGAGGATGGTGAAGTTCATACTGGTGCTGAGCCATCTGCTGCTCAATGTCTGGGAATCCTAAAACGTCAGGACACTGCGGATACTGCAATATAAAATGACAAGTTAGTGACTAGAAAATCCCCATGGCTAACATCAGCAGAACACTGCTGTTTCCTCTGATAATCTGGGCTACTGCTGTCAAACACGGTAACTCCCTCCCTGCCTGTCCCCCACCCCAGCTTGCAGCAAAATGACAGAGCAGGTCTGCAAACTTTGCTGCAGATGTAGAGAATAAAATTCACAGAAGACTGCAAAGCTTTCACTGATGAAGCCCAGGGCTCCTGCTAATTAATTACCAGCTACAGCCTGAGAAGTTCCTCAGAGAGGGGCTTAGACACATCTTTCCAATTACAGGGTAACTGGTACAGCTTATTCTGCACTGAAACATTGAAATATTATACTCCATAAAAATTTTCAGTTGCAATGTGCCTCCATCTTCAGGCTGACTGTCAGTATCCTAGCAAAGCTGATGGCATCTCTGTCCTCACCACTTTCCCATTTGTTATACCAAGAACTAAAACTAACATTTATAGTCTATGTAAAATAAGGACAGTCAAAAAATGAAGTGTGTGCTGCGTCCTTAGAACCTGAGAACAAACCTCAGGGCCTGAAATTCTTCTGTTACTTGCTTTTTATATTCAGAGCAAGTAACACCTAAAATAACTGCCAGCAAATGACAATTAAAAGAAAACATGAATGTAATTCTCCAGACTCTGTAAGTTATAAATATCTAGAACTTCAAAAAGGGTAGTCCCCACACATACTGAGATATACAAATGCATTTCCTACTTCTGCCAAGGACAATTTTCAGTTCCCATGGGGAATCTTGTCAAATGTCTCTATCAAAAAATATTTCCAGTTTCAATACCCTTTGAAAACAGAGTCTGAGCTGAACTTTCACAATATTTGAGGAAAGCACAAGACCTAAATTCTGAGTTTGCAATGTAGATATATACCAAGTACTTTTCTTTTTTAAAAGCTCTGAAGTTCAAGGAAGTACCCAGTGACTTTAGGACCAATTGGACTGGGGCTCTCTTCCCTAACTCACAAGAGGAACAGGCTATTTCTGTGTTCCTGCTCCTCATCCTGAAATGTTTCTTGGAATATGATGTAGCTAACCCCTGGCACTCTACAGCTTGGCACTCGCATGCTCCCTTGGTTGTGTGCTTTTTTTCTGATGGGTACTGGGAAGAGGTTTCCTCAATTGTGTAGCCTTTTCTCCCTTTGCCGCCCAGTGTCTTTGTTACAACTAGAATCTGAAAGTTCCTCTGCGAGGAAAGTTTCTCTGCAAGGGCCCACTGCATTTCAAAAGCTGAAGGTTTGCTGTGTTTATTACTCCAGCTGCAACCCATGGAACACACTGGGAGGGATTAAGGGGCATGTGGGCTGCCTTCCCCATTCTCTACCAGAAGTCAGACTTTGTCTTAACCATATATCTCCTTTAGGTTATTTATACAGAACCTTTACAATGAAACAATGTTTACCTCTTTCCTGTCCTTAGAAGATCAAATCCTTCATTGATCTTTGTCCAAGGAAGTGTGTGGGTTATTAATGGATCCAGAACAAACTTTTTCTTCATGTAGTCAGCAACCAGTTTAGGAACTGCATCTTTACTCTTCCAGCCTGAAAAAACCCCACAGACAATGCATAATGATATTAAATGCTTCTGAAAATGCATAAAACCCAGGGCAGCTTAAATTTTTAGATAAACTTTCTATAGCAGAGTAACAGGATGAAGTGTTGCAGCATGGCTTTACCCTTGTAACACAGGGTACCAACAGGAAACACATGGGACAAAATGCAGCTATTCCACATATCACAAACCCAGCAGAAGACCAGTACAAATGCCAGTCTTTACAGAATCCAAACTTTCCCCCATGTTAAATACTGTTTCAACTTAATCACATTTCATACAGAAGCCAGAGTGCTGACATCCATGTTGTTAAGTGGAAACATGATTGTCTGGTCAAAATTGGGGAGTGGGTGGCAGATGTGTCTCTCTTCTTACAAGCACCACTAGATAAAGCTGTCATAACTAGTAGGATGCCCTTCCAGAGGAACCTGAGTCGTCTCTGCTATTTTATTCAGGTGTCTTTTGAATACATGGGAGGAACTGGTTGCGAGTGAGAAAACCTGTTGTTGGAAACAAGTTTTCTGTGGCCTTTGTGTTGAGTGAGCTAGGACTTGCTGAGTGTGAGACTGCTGGGAGAGCTGCAAAAAGAGAAGGAATGGGAAGGGACTGTCATCAGCTGGCCAGGGGCTAAGCTGGGGTCTGACCTATGTGGAAATCAGCTGGCTATAACCCCTGATGTCCATTACAGTCCTGACTGTCCATCTCTCCTGCTGTCTTTCCCTCTCTTTCTGTTCCTCTCATTCTCCTTTTTCCACTTGCTCTTTTTCACCCCTCCCTCTGTCCTCTCTCCCTCTTTATGATTTTCTTTTTTTTCCCCTTTATCTTCTATCCTTTATCTCCTTTTATCTCTCTCCTCTTTTTTCCTCCTCTTTATTTTTATTTCTTCTCCTTCCTCCCCTTGCCCTCCTTTTCTTTTTCTCTTCTTTTGCCTCTCTTCCTTTTATCTCATTTTCCCCTCTTTTTTCTTCTTTCCTCCCTATTTTTCTCTATTTGGATTCTTTTTATGTCTTCCTTTCTCTCTGTCTCCTCTTCCCTTTCTTCCCCCTCCCTCCCCTTCTGTTTTTTTTCCTTTCTTCTCTTGCCATTAACTAACAGTTTCTGTAATTAATTCCCTTTGAATTTCTTTGTCAGCAAAATAGCCATCAATATTTACTTCCAATAAGACAGTGTAAGCAATGAATTTGATATATCCTATTTCATTCAAGATGATTTAGAAATTTCGTACCCAATTTTAAAGACACAGACAGGCACAGGATTCATACCAAGATGATATGGGACACACACCATAAAGTCACCCCAAGACATTAAGTCAGTTAAATCACATCTTTGCAAGGCCTCACCTCCAAAGACGGAGCCTTTCCAGCTGCGACCAGTGAAGAGGAGCATGGGATCAAAAGTGATGTTTTGTGCTGCAGGGGGCACTCCTACAATCACACTGACTCCGTAGTTATACTGGCAACACGCCAAGGCTGCAGTCTGCATTAGAAACAGAGGGACACCCAGAGTCAGGCAAGATTTGTCTTTAGGGCACAGAAGTTCGAACTCCTCTCGGGACTCTGCTTGCAATTTATTTTTTGTAACTGAAACCACATCAAAAAATGTCCATTGCATCTGCTCACGCCATTGTATCTGCTCTCATTGGTTAGGTATGTCCTGGCTTTGCTCTCCTCCCCATTTTGTCTAAGCCATTAGTGATAAGCCACTGTTGGAGAGCAGATAATGGGCTATATGAAATGTAGCCACCCTGGTTAGGCCAGGGCACTACAATGAAGTTCCCTTTCCTAAATTTCTGAGCGTGCTTCTGTCCCTGCATCTCAGTGGCTGATAGCTGGACTTAATAGGTTTGAAGTTAGCTCAGTACTCCGCCAGTGGCTCCCAGCTCCTCCTCAGTGCTTGGTGGCTTGGTGAAGAGAGTGCTGATGAGCTAATGCCTCGTGTCACCCCATCTTTGGGTTGCATACCATGGTATCCGTACGGCCGATGACCTCGAAGGAGTAGTCCACGCCCCCGCCGGTCATTTCCATCAACACCTCGTGGATGGGCTTATTGAAATCTTTGGGGTTGATGCAGTCGGTGGCTCCCAGCTCCTTGGCCTTGGCAAACTTGTCCTTGTTGATGTCCACGGCAAAGATGCGGGCAGCTCCAGCTGCCTTGCAGCCCATGACAACAGAGAGGCCAACTCCTCCGAGGCCGAAGACGGCACAGGTGGAGCCTGGTTCCACCTGTAATAATAACCACATAAACATGGCATATTGTTACAGGCTAGGGAAAGTACCAAGCATTTCCTCATTATCAATGTGATTTCACTTAAGCTACTTCTTGCAATTTAGAGATTGCGTGCTGAGAAGGAATTTGCACATCCGTACCTGCTAGTGCAGTAGCCAGCTATACTGTTATAATGCTACATGTGACTAAGAGAAATTGTCCCTAAAATACATTTCTGAGACCAGGTTTTCATTATATGTCTCAGCTTCAGGTTTAGACACACCTTTTTTTAAATGATGCTTTATATTCCAATGGTGTTAAGACCTGTAATGTCACTCCGCTGTAGACAGTGCCAGCTCTAAAAGTCACATTCATGAATTGCTACAAATTGAGTGTTGCATACATAGGCTTCTATGTATTCCTAGACTTCAGTTACAATGAATTCTGTTGTAACATTCTAGGGGTGATAAAGCTATGAGGGAAAACTTTATAGATGGTAATAAGTAATTTTACTGGATTTTGGATTGAAGACTTCTGGGTACCTTAGAGACAGAATCTGAGGCAGGCAAAGAACTAGTATCTGATTTCCACACTGAACTAAACAGAGTCTATACCTTCTGGCTGCCATGTTGATGACCCATTTGCAGCCCACACAATCTTGAACAGACCCCATAAAATATCAGAAACACCCACTACAATATTTACCTTGGCAGTCTGCAGAGCAGCCCCATAACCAGTTGAAAATCCACAGCCAATTAGACAAACTTTTTCCAGAGGAGCAGCAGAATCTATTTTGGCCACAGCAGATTCATGCACTACTGTGTATTCAGTGAAGGTACTTGTACCAAGAAAATGGTAAATTGCTTTTCCTTTACAGGTGAATCTAGTGGTCCCATCAGGCATTAATCCAGCACTTGTACCAAGGCTGTTTGAAAGATGACCAGAAATAATGGAGAGTGAAATTTGTTGTGTGTAATCAGTTTTGTATAAAGTAAAATCAAATTAGGGTTGTAAGTAAACTCACTCAGATTTACTGCACAGGTTACCCTTGGTGTTTAAGCAACTCTTGCACTCCCCACACTGTGGAACAAAGAGTGGAATAACCTTGTCTCCTAGAAATAAAACAGTAGTGACAGAGGATTTAAAAAGGCAAACAAGAAGCATGCAGGTAAAATCATGAAGCAAGTGTACTTAATCCCCAGGCAAATGTGCACTAGGAGTGCAGTGATGGTTTTATTTCCTTCTGCTGCAATGAACCGTCTCTGTGTTTTATATAAAGGACATAATTAGGGTAAAATTATGACAAGTAATTTTGATATGCAAAATTTCCGGTGTCACAGAACTGAGTCAGATCTATGTCATAAAACTATGTTATCTACTAACACTTCTAAAGTACTTACTCAGCAGTTTATTGCATCTTCTGTGTAAAAATACACCTTCTTTTAGTAAAGAAATTGAGATAAAAATTGACATCCACTAAGACAGCAGATTGGAGTGCCAAGATAACAGGGCTGTAAACCGTGAATACAAAGAATGGGGAATTAGGCATTAATTTGCCAGTCCTTTTGAGCATCTTTGGTACATAAGCAGTCCTCTTACTGTTGCTCTGAGTAAAGGTAGGTAAAATACTTGTCTGAGAAGCAGTGACACAAGCAAAGCCAACATATCTAATTCTCTAGCACAATTATGTGATTAACAAAGTAGCACATAGCTTCCCAGTGCAATTTTTTACTCCTATGCAATTTCCACAGCAATGGTATTTGGTAAATACCTAATAATCGCTAAACAGGTATTTCCTAATACAGATGAGTGTACGATTTGTCAGTTTTAAAATGTGGCTAATCCTTGACACATTGAAAGTCAAGGGCAATTTTTGATTTCCGCTAAAAAAATGAAAAATGCCTACAGAACATTAAATGCTCCCACTACCTCAACCCTGAGTTAACTTAGAACTGTGACATGGGCTTAGTAATCATTTTGCTAAAAAAATGTTGCATAAGTTGAAGCGTTTTGTCAGAGCTTGGAGGTGTAAACTAAGCAACATCTGAGAAATGTGATTTTGTGCATGTATATGTTCAGGCCTGCTATTTCAGCTCCCCTGGAAACACAGGGCAGCTAGAATTAGACAACAGAGAGATTTATGAACCCAGACATAAGAGAAAAAGCAGCTAGAGCTATCACTGAAATTTGCAGTATGCATTTTGTTTGGAGTTAAAGCAGAAATCTGTAATAAAATTTTTTCTTACACATACCAATCTGCTTTGGACAGACTTCATATTTGTCAGTATGGACAAACACACTGAAAATACGGAGGTATTAAAAGTGAACTACTCAGGTATCGTAACAAACTGCCTGGAAATTCAGCGATTCTGTGTAGATTTTTTTCACTGCATATTTTCTCTTAATAATTTAGCCCTTGTTAGAACTTTTTTGGTCCTATAAAAATGTACAGGAATCCCATCTCATCTTGCAGAAGTTGGCTGAAAATTGGCATCTTTCACTGGCTGTCTATGCACTGTGGTTCAAAGAGAATGTAGGGGGAGGAGCAGCTGGTCCAGATGAGCATCCTCAGAGCAACTCAGCCCTCAGGGAGCCATGCTGCCTCCCCTGCATTGGTGCTGCCCACAGGCAAAGCCTGCAGGAGGGTGGGAACCCCAGTTGTGCCCTGATGCTTTTAAAGTGAAGTAAGACCTAAGTTCTGGTCTACTGAAGTCAGTGGATTGTTTAGCTATTAAGACAATTAAAAGAAGGTGCTTTGACATGTTTTGCTTTGCCTTATTCTTGAGAAATGTGAACTGTATAAACTGTGTTCAAAGAACCTGCAGCTAATGCCTGATTTCATATGAACAACAGCAAAGACTCTACGTTCTTAGTCCCATGACAGGAAAAGCACTGTTTATGTGGAAAGCAAGCTGCAGATGTTTTTGCCAAAACCAAAAGAAATTGAGTAGAAAATCTGAAAGTACATCAGTATTGAGAACACAGAAAAGTGTAAACAGCAGGTTTATATCCTTTGAGGTATCCTTGAAAAAACTGAAATTGGAATATTTTCCTGTGCAATAAAAATACTCATGAATGTAATAATCTTTGACTTAGGGAGGAGTCTCAAAACTCAGCACAGGGTTTGTTTTCAGTGCTGTTTCATACCTGGTTTGATTGAAGTCACTCCCTGCCCAACACTCTCCACAACACCAGCTGCTTCATGCCCAAGAATTATTGGAAAAGGCATAACCAGTGCACCAGATATCACATGGTCATCAGAGCGACAGATCCCAGTGGCCATGATCTGATTTACAGGAAAGACAAGAATATTTCTGCATTTAATGTTATGTCATATGCAGAAGTGAAATTATATTCAACATTTGGAGAAGCCACTTGCTTCCCTCCAAAATCCAGTATGCACACAATAAATCTACAGGTAAAACAGATTTGGTTGTGTGATTTAAGATTTTCGTGGTATTAGTCTTTAATCTACAGGGCAAAGCTCCTTTGTGAATGTTTGCTATGGAGTACTGAGCTCTATAGGGAGTCTGATGGATTTTCTGTAGAACCAATGTTCTAGCAATACAATTGTATAGGGAGAACAGAGTAAATTAAATTATTCCTAATATTTATATATAAATACATAAAAAGAAAAGTGTATGATACCATATAAATATTACAAAATTATATTAATACACATTAACCATCGCATATTATTTATAAACATAGAAATATTGTGTATATTTTATATTTATTGTATTTAGATTATATGCCAATATATCATATATATAGTATATAAATTATGTATTATACAATGATTTTATATTCTAAATAATTACATAATAATTCTATTATTGTATTGTGTATGTATTTTAAATATTTGTATATGTTACATTAAAAAAATTAGGCTACATGTAGTATTTTATATGAAATTTTGCCTTTTCTTGCAGCTAGAACAGCAGTATTTCTTTTGAAACATTCAGGTATGTATTTACAACTTTTATTCTGACAAATGGATTTGCCAACCCCATGAGAGGGTTTCCCTCACTTGTGTAACACTCGAGACTGCTCAAAAATGAAGGCAGCTGCTGAATTCCACTGAGGGCAATATCCAGGTAAATAAGGAAGCTCCCAGCCCTACTGAGCTATTTCCCAGCACAGATTCAAACAAAGTAAAAGAAATTTTCTTGCTCCACACTACAGGAAATTCTGATTTTTGCCTTGTACTGTAATTTTTTCAGCCTGTTAGAAAAACAGAAGTCAGTTAATATAAAATCCAACACTGGAAAACATTTTTTTTTTAAAGAACCTCCTTATCGAATTTAGGACTTTAAACATGTTACATAGGAGCTCACTGACTAGTAACAACTTACTAGTAGAATGTTTTCTGACTGGGTCTTAAAAATGTATAGAACTAATTCTGATTAAAAGCAAGACAGAATGCAAGTCATAGGAGTTGTTCTAAATTTTATTTTTAGTACCTTTATGCGAACTTCATGTTCTTTTGGTGGGGCAACTTCCACTTCCTCAATACTGAATGGTTTATTGGCTTCCCACAGCACTGCTGCCTTGCATTTAATAACCTGCAAACAGAGCAAAGAAAACGGGAATGGCACTTGCATTTTCAAGTCACCACACAGACAGATCCTTCTGTTTCTGCATGTGAAGCTCCTGCTCATATTTGTGGAGAAGAGAGGGAAAACTACGGGAAAAAAACCCCAAACAAAACAACAAAAAAGTCAACAACACCGAAAGTCAGTGTAAGCCTTTTTTTTTTTCCCCCACCAAGATCATGTCTGACTTTGCTCATATTTCTGTCACATCAAGTTTTCAGCTGCATGTGTAATAGTCTCCTAGGATAACGGGATACCTTACCCATTCTCATTACTCCTTTGCTAACTTCCTTGGTGGATTTCTTTTGCTGTGTTGGATTACTTGTCTGTATTTGTATCTTCTTAAAGATGGCACACTAAATGATGTCACTTATCAGGTTGTGATAAAGTCTGTATTGCCTAGAACTGCCTGTGTTGGGAACTGACCAAATTGCTAACAATGGAATTCAGAGCCTAGTACAGATTTATGAACATTCTAGTAGAGCCCAAGTTCAGCCATGAGGAGGTGGCTGAAAGGACACCTGTGCAAACTGATGTAGCACTCCACAGAGGTAAAATTGAACAGTCCCTTTAGTGCATATTATCCATGCTAAGGTACCCTCCTTCTCAGAAGGGATGTTTAACTCAGGTGGGGTTACTACCCAACTATCCAAGACAGCTTTTTTTTCATCTGTTAGACTAAAATTTGTCCATTAACTCTTCAGGCTTTAGCCTGGTACTGACAGGCTTTAGGGCTCCTCTGGCCATCTGCCACTGAGAGAAAAATGCCCTCAGAAAAGAGAGGAACATTGTCCACACCTCATCCCAGGCTCTCAAACAGGTTTCCTCCCTGCAAGCTCAATCCTAGTGTATTCAAAAGCAGTAGGACCTCTCTGTCCCCATAACTGCTGTTCGTCCTTGGAGGTGTTTAAAGATCTCATCCTAGATCTTTAAACAGTCCCAGGCCCTGAATATGATTTTCTTGGGTGACACACTATTAAATCCTCAGTCACTCTGTTAAGTCTATTGACTGCAAGTGTTCGGGTGGCATCATCTTGAGAAGGAAATGGAGGGGAATCAAGTCCATGATGCAGAAGTTTAGCACATGCATATTTATCCGGGGTGACTGGGACAACTTAACACTGATGTGCTCCAAAATTCGCAAGGGAAAACAACAAACAAACAAATTTTTAGTATCAAAGCTTTTGAAGTAGAAGTAGAAATAATGTCTGATTATCCACAAACTGGTAACAAAGGAAATAATTACTAGGAAATACTAAACATATGAAATAAAATAGCAGACTTTCAGCATCCAGACACAGAGTGGGATGGGCACAATGCTTTGAAAAAAACTGCCTCAAGAGATATTTGCACCAAATTTAAATTTAATGTTTAGATGCAAATGTGATTAGTGAAAAATTCACAAGTGTGGTCAAAGGTCACATTTCAAAGGGCACCATTTTCCAGGAAACTTACTTTTTAAAAAAAAAGGCAGTTTATGTATTTATATTGTATCCCACATAGCACAGTGATGATTTCATGACTTGCACATGGAAAGCACATGTAGTGTTTCTAAGAACAAAGGTGGCCAAGAACTGTGGATTGCTGAGAACAAACAAATCTCTCATAGAATTAGACACTAATTGACTATGTATTGTTCTGACTGTTTAATCCCTGTGAGCTTTTATGAATTGCAACAGGATCCCACAGATGCAGCAACAGCACACTATCACCCACTTCATCTGCTAAGTGCTGGCTTAACAGTTTTTTTCATTGCTCGTGCGTTCTACCAGCCGTGCAAGTTACGGTGGCAGGGGAGGGCAGGTGTAGAAACACACCCTTGTACAGGACACAAGGACTATGCTGCTTGGTTACATAAATTGCACTGTAACACCAGTGTTTATCCAAGATAAACACAGTGAAATCAAGGCAGTTAAGTTACATCACAACGCTTCATTTACCATGCTCAGTCCAATGCTGACTAGAGGACTGAACTTGGTGGATTTATCTACAAGTGAGCTACAATTAATTTTGCACGTGCAGTAACTCAGAGTTAAAGAAAGCATTTCTTTTCCTTTCTGTTGTTCTGTTTGGTTTTAGAATAGTGAAGACAGCTGGCAGTAACAGCAAATGATCCTGGTACTTTCTTAAGACACATTCCAGCAAGGTACATGCTTTCTGTTGTTTTCCGTTTCTAGTTTCTTGTCCCTTAACCCCTCTTGCAGGTCCCTGGGTGTATGTTAGCATCTCGCCAGCAGTGCAAGAAAGAACATGTATTGGCATTAACCTCCATCTCTCTTGTCATCTAATTTCTAGCAAAGATGTAACTACTAACTTTAATCCCAGCTCAGTATTCCATTGCATGTGAAATTTACTTCTGGTCTTCGTTAACTAAAGTTTGAGACTTGCTATACACATATTCAAATTTAACAACTGTCCTAACGTCAGCACAATTCACTCCAAAATTTAACACTATGTTAACTATGTCTTTTTTTTTTTAGAAAAATGAGCTGATATGAATTATAAATAAGCTAAAAATAGTTTAAACTACTGTAGGATCTCAGAATGGAAACTGGTAGAGCAGATAAATACATGGATCTAAACAGTACATTCTGTCATATTTTAAACTATCCAATCAGAGATTAAAAATGGTTTGCTAACCCAGAGGGGATTTTATTCTTATTCTGGTGCTGTTACTTTATCTTGCTTCAAATAAACTATTGCCTTGAAGAGTTAACAACCATTTCCTAGGAAAGTACAGCAGCCTGCAAATAAAGACAGCTCTTCTGTACCAGCTTCATCCTAAACTCTAATCTGTGCTATACCGCCAGGACTTACAGTGTCCCCACAAAGAATTCACATTTAAAAATGCATTATTCAGCTGCAGCAAAGAAACTTTCCTAATACAAGCTGTTGCTTACTTTGCCTGCCGTGCTCATGTTGACCGGTGTGCCTGTTTCAAATCTTGCCACCGCTGATTTCTTGCACCAAGACCTCAGTCAGCCCCAGAGCAGCTGGGTTGCTGGTACCACAAGTCCTCTCCAGCACAATGGAAGCTGGTTGTGTGAAGCGCTCCTACAAGTGGACTGCTCTTATCTTTTAGCCAAGCCTCCCAGCTCAGAGTCCCACCCCTTAATCAGAAAAAGTGCTAGAATGAGAGTAAACCACTTATCTGATGAAACCTCACTCTTTCAGTGCTTCCGTCTTCCTGATTCCCTTGTCATGCTCTTTCCTACCCTTTTTTGTAGCCCACCTGTGGTTGACCTCAATATCATGGGACAAAAGCAACAGCCCTGGCTGGAAGCTATTTCCCTTTTTCCACCTCCCTGGGAGCTGCTCTCCAAACCCACTACTCTCAGTGGCACTGGAGGTGCAAAGAGGAAAGGGGAGAGTGGTTCTTGAATTCACAGCAGCAGGGACACAGTGAGAACATGAAGGCTTTGCTGATGAACTCTGGTGACACTTATAACAGCCCAGCTCATGTATTAAAACATGGGATTGTGCAAGCTGCTTCAGAAACATACACTGACTGTGCGGCTGCAGCTGTACCTGCTCCTGAGTTCTCAGTTTTACAATCCGGCTACTCATTAATCTGTTGGAATGGCTTTCACTTCACTGTGTCCAAGGACAATGTGCCAATCATTCTGATGGGAAAACAAAAATCAGTCAGAAGTGCTGCGACAGAATGTGTTTCTTTACGACGTGCAACACCCTGCTTGATCTGTGAGTGCCTGACCCGTTGGTTCCATCAACACCCGCAAGCACAGCCCCCATCACTGCTTACATGCCCACACACTTGCCCTCTCCTGGCACTACACGCTGGTGCAAGGGATTGGGTGGAGGTCAGCACTGCATGCCTTTCCTGGGGACTTCAAGCCTCATCTATTTTTATATTACACCCAGCATTCTGAAAACAAGATTTTTTCCCTTCAGAAACAAGTAAAAAAGAGATAAAAGGCTGCATATAATCTGACTAGTAATTACTAAGTATAGCACTTTTTCATGTTTACCTATATGACTGTAATTAATTCCAGAAGAAATTCTCTTCTCTACTTGTGCTGACTGCCCTATTTCTGATCCAGGCCAGGATGCCATTGGCCGTCTTGGCCACCTGAGCATGTGCTGGCCCATGTTCAGCCACTGTCAACCAGCACCCCAAGGTCCTTTTCCTCCAGGCAGATTTTTCTGTAGTGCTGCCTGGGGTTGTTGTTACCAAGGGCAGGACTTGGCACCTGGCCTTGTTGAACTTCTGTGCTGGTTTTGGCTGGGGCAGAGTTAGCTTTCTTCACAGTTACTGGTTTGAGACTGGGTTTTAGATTTGTGCTGAACACAGGACTGATAATGGAGGGATGTTTTTGTTATTGCTGAGCATGGTTTACAGAGCCAAGACCTTTTCTGCATTTCATATGGCCACACTGGTGAGGAAACTGGGGGTGCCTGGGAGGTTGGGAGGAGACACAGCCTGGACAGGTGACCCAAACTGACCAGAGGGCTGTCCCAGACCACACAACATCATGCTCAGCATATAAAGTGGGGGAAGAAGGAGGAAGGTGTGGACATTTGGAGTGATGGCATTTGTCTTCCCAAGTCACCATTACACATGATGGGGCCCTGTTCCTGTTAATGTATTGATAGAAACATTTTTTGTTGTTTAATGGCAGTAACCAGATTAAGTTCTAGTAGGGCTTTGGCCCTTCTAATTTTCTCCCTGCAAGAACTCACAACATCCTTGTAATCCACCTGAGTTCCCAGCCCTTTCTTCCAAAGGCCATAAACTCTCCTTTTTGTCCTGAGTTCCAGCCAAAGCTCTCTATTCCTCTCAGGAGGTATGACCTAGTGATTTGGACTTCCTAGAATAACTTGTATCAGAATGAAGTATTTCTAGTCCGCTCTATTCCTCGACGTTTATCTTTCTCCTTTCCTCCCTTCTTTTCTACTGGATGATTTTAAGGTCTTTTCCAACCTTAACGATTCTATGATTCTTCTAAAGTTCCCATCCCTTTTCTTAGTGGTTTATTTCTCACATCACTTCATGTTTCCCTTCCCCTCAAAACTTTCCTCATATCTTTAGCTATATGCATATTGAGGCCATGATGTTTTTTACTTTNTTAAACTGTTTTGTTCCATTTTTTTTTTTCTTTTTTTTTTTTTTTTTTAAAGGAATGGAGCTGAGGCTGTCTGGAAACCATGTCCTTCGGCCAGAGTAAGTGCCTCTAACTGAGAACACTGGATCAGACAGTGGATCCTGTCTGCAGCCTGTGCAGGGATAGGTGTCATGGTCTTTAGGCAAAAGGTGACAACAAAAGAGACTGCACATGGTTCCAGTGAAGCACGAGGGGACTTGCATAACCATGTTGCAGAAGTTGCTTTATTTGCCTTGCTCTGCCTGATTCCTAAAGATAAGTGAGGGTGAGGCTCCAGCTCGGGGCATACAGTGGCCCTGGCATGCAGGGAAACCACAGTGCCGCCCCTTTACAACTTGCTTGCACAGGCCCCCTGGCTCAACCCTTTGCCAGAAAATACTTAGCTGATCCCTAGACCTCTCCACTTTTAGGGCTGTTCACTATGAAGAGAATTTTTCTTTATCTACATGTTGTATTCCTGCTTATGCAATTAAAATCTCTCCTTTCTGGTGACCAGTGACATGACCCAAGGGGATGGCCTGAAGTTGTGTCAGGGGAGGTTTAGGTTGGATATTGGGAAAAGGTTTTTCACCCAACGGGTGGTTGGGCACTGGCACAGACTCCCGGGGGCAATGGTCACAGCAACAGCCTGACAGAGTTCAAGAAGAGTTTGGACAACGCTCTCAGGCACAGGGTGTGACTCTTGGGGCTGCCCTGTGCAGGGCCACGAGTTGGACTTTGATGCAGGTCCCTTCCAACTCAGAGTATCCTGTAATTCTATGGAACTATGGTACATAATTCCTTTATTGGTTTTTTATCTCACTTTATCCAACTGAACACGATGCACTAATATCTCCTCTCCAGTGATTTATTAATCTCAGCAGATTCCAGTGAAATGTGTGTCAGAGGCTGAAGACAAAGAACATGTTGGAGGTGTTCATAGCTGGTGAGCTTGCACACAAAAGAAGTTAGAAGCAGTGGGCAAAGGCCTGTTCTTGCAACTCCACGTTATCTTCACTTAGGGACTGTAACTTGGGCAAATGTTATGAAATATTGGCCGTGCTCAGCAGATTGTAGCCATAGCTCCAGTTTCTGACTACAGAGCACTTGTAGTGGAAAGTGGTTCTTTACTGCCACTTCACAGGCAGCACAGCCTGCTTCCCACTCCTTACTCCTGCCTGGGCTGAGCAGCCTTGCAGTGCTTGCTGTCCTGAAGCAAGGCATGATGTTGACTCCAGGTGAAGAGAGCTAGTGCTTTCTGAAACAGCTTTCTTTTAATGGAAAATTAGTTCTGCACTGGACCTGGCTCTATTTAACAGGAGACTAATTTAACCACAGCTCCAGTGACCTAACTCTTCAGAGAAAAAAAAAGCTTTTAAGGGCAGTTACACATCACAGATTTTACTGACAACTATACATTCTGTCTTACAAATAATAAAACGCATACTAGCTTTAACTAAAACTTCAGCATTTTAAAAAATAGGTTACTTTTTCCTTATCTACCGTGTTGATTTTTAAGCTTACCAAGGTATGTTTCTTTCTCTCAGACAGTGACTTAGCTGTTAAGATAAATAAGCCTTCTGGAAGGTGTTTACATTGAAAATCCAGCATTTCTTCCTACTGTGTGATAGCAATTTCCAAGTTACTCTTTTATGAGTCACTTCTGAAGAACTTAATAACACAAAAGCTCTGGGATATACATGTTAGTAGAAGATAGGAAAAAAAAAGCATTTCTGAAGTCCCACCCTACACAGTATAGAAGCTGTGACTGCTCCAACCCCTTTGTATTTTTCCACCTGCACATTTAAGGATGTCCAAAAGATTAGGTACAAAATACAAAACCCTGCAAGTGCTCATTAGTGTTGAAGCACAGAGATTGAGCAGCAGGTAAGATTCAGAACTAGCTGGCAGGGCAGGTTATGCCCATCAAAAAGCTTAGGGATCATATCTGAAGATTATACAAATGTGCATGACAAGGCAATGGAGCTGAATTAAGCACATATGGGATGACATCCAGTTTTGTGAGAACATGAACAAAGACATCCAGAAATAAACACCTTTCCAAAACACACAGGAAATAAATCAACTGCTCATGGGACAATGCCTTATTCGTTTTAGTAAGCTGAAGAAAAGCCAAAGGTGGAAGCTGCAAATTAGCAAAACAATGGTTCTAAAAGTTGTGAGTTTAGAGCAAGTAGTAGAAGAGTTTGAAGGGGAAAATAATATCCAAGGAGAGTACTCAATCAAGTATGAACACCCCTTTTTTAAAGAATACCTTTTCTTCCCTTTAGGTCTCTGAAAATATCACAGCCAAACAAGCTTACACTACTTGAAGTAAAAATGCAGCAAAAGGGAATGAATATGAATCAAACATTTTATTATTTGGCTTTAGGATTGTCAGTAGTAGATGCTGTTGTTCCAGGTAACACAGCCACCTTCTTGGAAGAGAGACAATTAAGGTACACATTTCAAAGATGGGCCAAACTTTATTCAGCTTTAGATTTGGAAGTCACTCTGAAGTCCATCTGTGCTTTTAAGAATAATTTATGACAAGAAGAATATGTGCTTACTCATAGCTTACTTTAAAACCCTCCTGCAGAATAAATGGATACTTCACGATAATATGAACCAACACTAGTAATGGTGCAGTGAACCTGTGATCTTCAGTGTGATCTACAGCACAGCCTGAGCAATAAAAAGTTCTCTTTAAATGAAAGTAATGCTAGAACTCTTCAAACTTCTCTGACCTTATCCTCAAGCTCTAAGGATTTTAAGAATGCCACATCCTGCACTCCTGCAGCTGGCAGTCACATTGCTCCAAGACTACCCTGAGCTCATGTGCCTTGTCATGCACACAGGTTTTTGGAATAACCATCAATGTGGTTCCCCCTGGACATCTACACCCCTGTGCAGCACGCCAGCATGCACTGCAAAACCCACCATCATTGTCAACTTCATGACCAAAAGCCTCTGAGAGGGGGCTATTCAGAGAGGCTCTTTTCCACCCAAATAATTCAGATGCCCTTCTGCAGAGTCTGTCTAGATTCAAACACTACTGCTCCATAAGCAAACATAGGGTCAATGAGCATATATTATCACATGGGATATGTGGAAACCAGACCAAAGGCAAATTGACCTGAATCCAGGAAATGGACAATGGGGAAAGTACACTAACCTGCAGCAGTACAGTGTGTGGGAAATTGCCACAACATGGATGCAGATGAACCCTGCCGGGGTCCCTGACTTCAGAAATGTGAACTGAGGGGACTGAGGCTCAGTGGGAAGGGAACAAAACAACAGGGTTACTTATGGCCTCTTGCTGTGACCTCCCCACTGCATGCAACTAAAAGAAAGTGCCCATTTCAGCCAGAAGGTTTGACTTTCTGCCATATCCCCTTCCTAATTTCTGTTTCTTTCTTTTCAGGTTCCTTGAGCCATACCTTCTTTATTGCCCTTTTAATGCTTTACTACACAGGTTTAAAGATCTCTGGATGTATTCTGCTGCCCAGCATTGCTGAGCAATAGTTATGGCAGTACCTGAAACTTTATAAATCTCAGTGATGCAAGTCAGAGCTTTCCTAAGCACAGCAATGACGCCTGGTGGTGAAACACAGGGATTCTGTTCTTCTAGAGCTTCTGTGCAGAGTCTCTTTGTAATGTTCTGTTCTTCAACATCATGGTGGCCCGTGAACAAATCACATTGAAGGTCTGTAGGTCCTGGTTAGACAAACATGTCAGAGCTGATCTTCCCTGAGGACAGCAGGGTGAAGCAGAGAACTTCCCTGTGTGTTTTTCTACAGTTTCATTAACTTTGTACAGGTAAAGCTGGTTCAAAGAAGTATGTTTCTTTAAGAAGTGCCCTAAAGCACTGCATCTAAATATTTCTGTTATTAGAAACAAATTCCTTGTCTTTTCTTATTAAAAAACAGTACAGTGATTTATCTCTGCTTCCAGTGTAATGCATTAGTGGGCCATGCCTGAAATATGCAAGTGACCATCTTGAAAATATAAAGAACAACAGCCAGGTCTGTAGATTGAAAATTAAGAATAAATGTGCTTTGTTAAGTAGCATGCCACAAGCTAGAACACCAGAGTGCCAAACAGTGCTACAACTTGTATACATTGTGTAAATCCAAAATGAAAAAAAATTAAAAGTCCTCATCCTCACAATGAAGAATTTCTTCCTAATACCTAATCTAAACCCACCCTCTGTCAGTTAAAAGCCACTCCCTCTTGTCCTACCACTACATGTCCTCGTAAAACACCTCTCTCCAGCTCTCCTGTAGGCCCCCTTCCGGTACTGGAAGGTGCTGTAAGGTCTCCCCAGAGTTTTCTCTTCTCCTGAGCTGAACAGCCCCAGCTCTCTCAGTCTGTCTGCAGGAGAGGTGCTCCAGCTCTCTGAGCATCTTCATGCCCTCCTCTGGACTTGCTCAAACAGGTCCATGGGCTTTGTATGTCAGGAGCCCCAGCTCTGGACACAGCACTGCAGGTGGGCTCTCACCAGAGCAGAGCGGGAGGATCACCTCCCGTGAGCTGCTGGCCACATTGCTTCTCTCACCCACAGGAAGACCAGGTGGGTGAGAGAAGCAATGTGTATGAACAGCAGCAGCCACCGAGCTGTTGTGACACTGCACAGCTGGCATGAGCAGCCTTCAAACAGCAACATACCAGACCATGTTTTTCTTCTATTTCTCCATAGACAGGTAAACTTCAGATTTAAACAGATGAATTTAAAAACATGTGTATGTGTGTATCTAATTTCACTGGCGAAGTTGTAAGACAGGCTGTGTTTTAAGTTGCACAACAATTCCGTAAGATGCTTTGGAACCCTTTCAGCACCTCTCTGAAAGTCCCCAGTTTGTCTAAGCCATCTGCTCCTGCACTCTCAAGCCTGAGTAAATGAGGCACATGTATGGTCTTAAGGAAACCTTGGGCAGACTGAGGAGTCTTAGATCAGGTTTAATAGGTACTACATGCATTAACTTGCAGAACCTCAGCTGTAAAGGTGTAATTCCTTGCAATTTTACACATTCCAGTTAGAGAATCAGTATAATACATGCTGGGTATACTTATGCTGCCTTTTTGTTACAGAAATACAACCAGCAATGCTTTTGTGAAAAGGCTGATCTAGTTTCTGCAACAAAGCAATCAGTTTTGTAAAGCCATGGAACTTCAGCACAGTCCCTCCTTTTAACAGAAGAAACATTTCTATTGGCCATTTAGAAGGTGTAGAGAGAAGTGCACTAAGTGTGTAAGCCGTAACCAGTCAGTTGCCAACCCTTTACAGACCATAGGGACCCATAGGGATCCCACCTGTAGTCCCCACTTCAAAGCAGTAATGATAAAGGGAGGAAGGAAAATGGGCACAAGACAAGCCATACTTGAATCAGCCCTCTGATTGCAGCTCAGCAGAGAGGAACACTTAGGATGCCGTGTCCTCATGCTTTTCAGCCAACCTGTGGGAGAGCAGCACTTATTCAGGCACTGCAGCTACCTGGCTACGCCCTGGAGAAAAAGGGATGGGGCAGGCTCACAGGGCTGAAGCGAAGCCTCACTTCCAGGGTGTCCACTTCACTACTTTGCCAAAGCAGTAAAGTCCCTTAGGAATAAGATGAATCAGAACATCCAGGCAAGACTAAAATTATGACTTGTTATTTTAAAGGAAAAATATTTGATAGACAATAGAATACATACAGGATCATGTGATTACACAGGAATACTGAATCTGAGTAAGTGACCTTAGGAAGAGTTCCTGTCTCCTGGTGTTGTTCTGAGGCTGTGTGAGAAATTTTGCTAAGATGATGAATAGTCTAAAGTGATTGTGTCGCCTCAGTGTGCACCATGTGCCAACCACGGCCCATGATTTGCACCTGTGCTAACACCCATGCCACTCAAGCTCAAGTATAAAGCATTGGCTTAACCCCACATCCATACTTCACCTACTGACTCCAGCTAACTAAACACGATATATAAATCAGGCAGTCCAGTTGCTTGTGATTGTCTGTTGAGATGCTCAGGGAAATCAGAATTTTTGTTTTGAGTGTTCATGCACACTTTGCAGCAGGCACTAGTGGTACAGGTTTTGGAGTCAAAGGTACACTTGTCATTCATTCCTTTGAAGAGAACTTTGAGCAGAAATGGAGACAAGAATGTGCACATTAAAATAGTAACTACTGATGCTCTTGGCATTTACACCTAACTTGGTATGTATAAAAAAATAATATTAAAAAAATTAAATTAAACGGCTTCCCTGGGAAAAAATAAATGCTGCATTTGCCATTAATTTCTTTTTTTAAAAAAAGCACTATTATATTGAAGTTTCAGGGTAAAAAACTGCCTTTAACTTTACCCTTCATGCACAGAAACAGCTCTGGGACTACTGAGCACTGAGACAGTTCAGAATTATATGGGCAGCAGATGGTCTTTGAAGTATAACTACTTCATGTCCCAGTTTTATTCCACAAACTGCATGTCTCATCTTTCCCATCATCTCGTTCTGAAGCCTAGTTGCTGTCTGAGTCATTGTCTTCATCTTCTTTTCCAGACAGAGCAAGTTTGGACGAATCGTTGGCTTCTCCCAAAGGAACAGCCCCTTTCCTCTGCGGCAGGACACTGAAAAAGGCCTCCTTCCAGTCTCTCTTCTCCAGGTATGCAAGGATGATCTCAAACACTGCAACAAATAAAAAGCCCATCAGCTCTTTTACAGGGAGGTAAGTGAACTGCTGATAGCAACACACCCCCAAATCCATCTTTACAGAGGTTTATGTGTGTTCTATTGTGGCATCTTCAGAGCAGAGCTGATGAAGTACAGGCAGGAACAGACAAGGCAATTCTGCTACTGCTGCAGCCAGAAGCCAAGCACATCCTGAGTCTCCAGCTGCATGACAGTATTTCTCTCAGGGACTGAGAGAAAGGTCCCCCCCAGGTCTTCAGGTCTCACCAGTGCCTACTGTACAGGCACCAATGCTTTCACCTGTTTGACAGGAATCCTGCTGTGGATGCACTTTAACAAAGATTTTGACCCCTCCTATAATTAGCTATAATTAGCTCTTTCTTTTTGTATAAAGCAACAGTTAAAGATGAAATTTTAGAAACATGTAAAATCTTACAAATACATGGGGTTTGATAATTTTTAAGTCCTGTGACATACTATATTCTCCTCCATGCTTAAATAATTTTTACTATCATGCAAATGCCAACCTAATTAATCAACAGCACTTTGAGAAAATAAAGTTAGCATTGAGCAATGTGTTACATAAAAAAATAATCTTGAAATAAAGCAAGGTAAGATAAATTAAAGAATGTGCAGTGGGGCACAACAGAGACTTTGACACCATGTTAAAATTTCCATGAAGGTCTGAGTAGGCTCCATTTTGCATTTATTTTTGTTTAATGACACTGAAAAACTATCTAATATTAAAGCTGAAAGTTTAAAAGCAGCAGGATTCAAGGCTTGGTTAAACAATTGAATATTTCAATCAGAACCAGGAAATCAGGTAAAAATACAGTTATGAAAGCTCAGCAGTTGGAGTACTGCTGATGCCAACTGAGGAAAGTCTACAGGTACTGAGGCAGCTACTGCTGAACAAAGCTGTCCAGAGAGGTGAAAACATCACAAACATTCATCCTCCCTTGGCATAAAATACGTACAGTACAATACAATGTTGGATAGTTTCCAACATTTTACTCACTTAAGCCTTGAAACAAGACCAGGATGGTAAGAAAGCCACAAGTAATCCTCAGACAAGCCAACAGGATACAATGTGCACTTCTAAATGGCTAAGACACCATTATTTACATTTAACCATATCTCTAGTATTTAAAGGTCAGGGCAATTAGTGTATTCTGAAGGCAACTAAATTCAAGAAATATCAACACAATAAAACAAGGTTTAGGTATCTGCACTAGAGTGCAGAGGGTTCGAACTGTGACTATCACAGGTATACTCTAAAATAATGTAATTATTTTATGATTTAGAACTCACCATGATTGACAGCTAACACTTTCCGACTGTTCATTTTGACAAAGTTTCCAAGTGGGAGCTGTGCATGACCAATTCCCTGCTCTACAGCTTTTTTGTAAGTAATTCCCTGGGGAAAAGACACCAAAACAAGTGGATTGAGAATCACCATTTCAGATCAGCCCATACAGATTTATTAACAAGTATCATGTTCTGGGAGGAGTTTCACCTGCGCTGCCATGATGTTGCTTTAGAAGTTGGTTACAAAAAGAAACTTACCCAGGGTTAGATGGCACCTGCCTCAAGGGCTACTACCTCTGGAAAACTCACTACTTTCTATTTATGTCACACTGTGACCTGTGGTCAAAAGGATTATAAATGAAACCTGTTCATGCAGCTGCAGCTCTAGAATCATCAACCATAGCCTGTTTTAAGGGTGAGCTTATGTTAAAGTACAGAGTTATTCAGGTTG
This sequence comes from Pachycephala philippinensis, assembly GCA_013397055.1. Taxonomy (NCBI): domain Eukaryota; kingdom Metazoa; phylum Chordata; class Aves; order Passeriformes; genus Pachycephala; species Pachycephala philippinensis. The sequence goes on along the minus strand of VWZT01003569.1, from coordinate 174,967 downwards.
TAGTCATTCAGTATATTTTCAGAGGAGGAGTAAAGGATAAAAAAACTCTGGGATACAAGCCACTGCTACCACCACAAGCTTTTTTCACATTTCGTCAACATTTTTTGGAATTCTTTTTTGAAGAAGTTTTCTTGTTATTAATGATGTTAGTTTACACATAAAACAGCAGTAATGTCAAATAAGGTTCCAAAAAAAAAAAAGAGCTATGAAGAAACAGACCCAGTTTACCTTGTGGTGATTGTGATCCACCAGTCCTCCAATCACATAGGCTTTCTTCTCATCGAGCTCTCTGAGAACGTCTGGGGAATCTGAGGTAAGATATACTAGGTCTTCTTTCTTTATTAGCTCACTATAGTGCTCTGTTCTAATTTGGATATCCTCAAAAAAAGGTAGTTAAAAGAAATTACATTCAACTGATGAATTGCTGGCCAAGCTTTACAGACCCAAGATGGGACTGGCAAAAATAAATCCAGTAGTATGTGGTCATTCCACATTCCTCCTTCATGTTCAAATACGTAGCACAGTGCAGATTAATTTTCTATGTAAACAATCCAGTCCCTATAGCACTGATTTGTAAAAATCAACAGGAAATTTTCTGAAACCCAAAGAGAACTTTACAAATCCTTAAGTTCTTGTGATTCCCTTCAACATTACCATATTTCTCCTACGGATCCAAATAATTTCCAAGTCCACTAAAAAAAGTGAACCCAGAAGTAAATGCTTAGTTAACATTAATTGTTCAGTAAGAGAGGTTTATGCTATGCTCTCATGAAGCAGCTATTGCACAAGAACTGCTGAAAACAGGACTGCTTGTATTTATTCTAAATGCTGTTCCTTTGAAGTTGTTGCAATAGTAGCTTAATAGGGAGTCACAAGGAAAACCAACATGAGTTTGACCCTAAGAGAAGCTACTTCTCTCAAGAACACTTCAGTGCTGAGGCAATGTGATGGAAGTGAAGGTACACACGCAAGAATCACATCACGACTTGAAAGTCTTATTTTGGACAAGAAAAAAAGAGCACTGTCAAGACAGACAACTGCTGGAACTGCCTAAATCAAGGACTCCTGGTTAGTCTATCAAGCATGGAATTTGTTCAATAAAAACAAGTGAAAATAGATCTGTGTGTAGTTTTTCAAGAAAAATCAAATCTAGATTCAAGAGAAGCAGTCTTTGGCTTATTTAAGTTAAATCAATTAAAAGGACAAAAAGCCACACTTTTTCAAATATGCTATTGCTCTCATGTATTAGAAAAACCCAGGTGGAAAAAAATCATGTTCTTCACAACTAACAATACAGTTAACAACTACAATCAAGACTTTAACTTTTTACAGAAATACTCAATTACCTTCCAATTCACCCATCCTTTGTCATTTTCGTTCATGTTGGTCTTCAACTGTCCCCCATGGCTGGTCAAGTAAAACTTCAAACAGAACAAACAAGAGGTACAAAATACAGAAACGTTAACTTTCCACAATGTGTTTCCTCTCTTGCTACCCTTAACTGTCAGCTAAAACTCTTAATATTTTTTAGATGGAAGGGGTACTAGGACCATATTCATATAGTTAGTGATACATTTAAAAGACAAATTTTCACTTAGAGTGACTTTTTTTTTTAAATCTGCCACACATAAAACTGAGTATCAACAGTATCTTGGTGGCACACCTGGATCTAGCACTTTCCATCTGCATGCACATACTGTTCCATATACAGGGGTGTATTTATAACACGGGTGTTACAATAGAAGTCATTTTCTTATGGAAGAGGCAGCTTAAATATTTTTTTTTCCTACTACAGTTCTCATGTTTGGTACTTGGCAACAGTCAGTGTTCAGTTTGTTCAAACATACCTGCACAGGATGAAATGCCTTGCGGTTTTCTGCATAACATCTCTGAATCTGCTTGTGAAGCTTCTTAACATCCTGTACACAACACAATTTGGTTTTACTTAGTCCTTCATTACAGACCATCACAAAATGCTTTATCATGAGCCAGTCACAAGCTAAAGAGAGAAAAATGAAGCTTTTATCTGGCAAAAGTGACTACTCAGAGAGTGTGGGCATCAGCTCCTGAGACAAAAAACACCCACTGTGAAGGGATTATGCTGACAAGGAGACACACACACCTTCCACACAAGTCTACTTAGACACCTCTATGCATGTGCTTGGTTTGCATTGTTCTAGGAAAAAAAAACATCACAGGAATTTAATTAACATACAAAATTAATCTGAGGAATCAAGCAGGTTTATCACTGTGACAATACTCAGTCTTTAACCCATGGGAAAATCCTGAGAATATAGAGTTTATATTTAAGAAAATTAAACGTGCCTAGTTAATCTGAAGCTCCTTTTACCTTTAACACCATCAGGTCATCAAAGCTGCAGTCCACAATGAGGCGAAGCGTGCTAGGAACAACTTCCCTGCGCATGCACTTTCTGTCATTCCCCTCACTACTGGAATCCAATTTTGACTGACGTTCTAGTTTTCTTTTCTGGCGTTTTTCTTTTCGTTTCTGCCTAAGTAAGCAAACAAATCAATCCTCAAAAAGTGCTGCCAAGTCTGCTGAGGTACCATGTTATGCACACAAATGCAGAGTTCTAGGGCCAAAGTGGTTGTTCTGTGACTGTGATAGTTTAAACTCGGCCTGTTGCCTGCATTTGTGCTACACTGACACCAGCACAAAACACACCCCCATCTTTGTGAAGTTCTGTAAATATCTACAGACATCTGACACAAATTCAATTAACTCAATACTGGGAGTCTCACAGATTTAAGGGTGCTCTGAGTCAAGTCTCGTAACAGAACTAACCAAAAATATTGACAAAATCCCAGAATCAGAATGAGGAAGGCAATTTACATCCTGTTTCACTGAACAGTTTTTCAAAAGGCTTCTGAAGAAATTGTTCCATCCTCCTGTACTCCTGATAGGAGCAGGCAGTTGGGAGATCAAATTTCAGACAGCAACAACCACTGGCTTGGGAAGGAGCACCCGGCAGTCAGCAGGATAGGAATAAATCACCATCAACACATTTGCAGATACACTTTCTCTCAACACAATAAAACAGAAGCTCATTGTCTTCCCAAGCTGCTCCAGCACATTAATAAGTCAACGTAACTTGTAGCACAGCACTTCATGTGTCAAATGCAGCTGCTTTTATTCAGTGTCTTTTTAAGATTCTCAAGTCTGACAGCACCAGGGAAAGAGGCGCAGCCCATTCAGAAAGGAACAAGGCCTCACGTTTTCTCTCCCTTCCGACAAATCAAAAACATGCACGTTTGAATCCGTCTGACATCCTCTTCAAGCTGAGGAACAATTCCAGTATGAGGAGGGGATGCTTACCTTTACAGCCTCTTCAAGTGCAGACGAAGTAGCCAGGGGCTACTGCTTTAAACCTGGTGTGGGAGAAAACTGGTTCAACTGCCTTGATTTGCTGAAGCCATTCACAAACAAATTCTGCTGACACATCGTTGTTATTAGCACTAAACATTAAATGTGAACCATGGGAAGCTGCTTTGCAAACCCTACCTCCGTAGATCTTTCTGTTCTTCCCACTGCTTCTGCTTCAGCAGCTTCTTCCTTTGCCTCTTGGACATGGACTCAAGGCATTCTTCCTTGCCCGAGCCTGCCTCCAGTCTCTCTACTGGATTGACACTTGCCTTCGCGTTTCCTTCCACATCAGGAGCTTCAGGGAACAGGGCATTTTCCATTGGCACCTCTGGCCTGTCTATGGGTGTTTCGGACGACATCAGCTTTTGGCCGGGTTTTCTGACTTGTTTCTCAGCACATGCCGGATATTTCATTAAAAACAAGTTTTCTGCTCACCAATTCTCTAGGAAACAAAGTGATATGAGTGTCATTAACAAGAAACTCAACTGAAACAAACACCACTCAACACCTACTATAAGCCTGAATAAAGAATAATAGTAAGAGAAGGCCTTTTTTTGTTTGTTTAAAGCCCCTGCAAACAGTAACATAGAAAATACTAGAGAGTATAAGCTATATTCTGATAGTCTAAAACTCTGCCTGCTAGATCTGCAGGTATTGAATAGTTTCTAATTAAAAACTTCATGAAAGAACAGCATACAAGTAGGGAATCACACTGAATCAACTGTAATAGGAAAAAACAGGCATTAGCAGTGTATGTACATAAACACAAAAAATTAGAGAGGTATCTTGTGATATAACTATGGCAGCCTGTTAGAGAAATGTAATTTTAAAGTCACTGAAGCCGTTTGGGGAAAAAAAAAGTGTGAATGAGGTGTACTCCTTCAAAATTAGTTTTTATTTCTTCTGAAAACAGAAGACACTGGACAGTTGACAGCGGCCCCTGTCAGTGGACAAACACAACAAGTAAAAGGATGAACTGTTACTCAGCAAAACGTTCTCGGTTAAAATCAATTACAATTATAACCACTCCTTTCCAATGGAAACCACAGTTTTTCCACACTAGCAGCTCCCCTGTGCTCGACGCTCACACAATTCCCCAAGGACAACTTCAGCGGAAAACACTGCATCTACAACAGGCAGGAAAGAGCAACCCCATGGCTTCCTGCAGTGATAGGAGAGACAGGAAACACACAGGACACGAGAAAACCAGCGGACTTTTTGCTGGTACATCCCGATTTCCCTGTCTGAGGGCGTTCACACACCGAGCCCTGCGCGCACACCTGCGTGCGCGTATATAGGCCCACAGACATATATATATATATATATACGCCCGCACACGTGTATCTATACACAGGCACACCGTAAGCCCCTCATGACTGCACAGGGCCGGCNGGAGGGGGCGGAGCCGCGCCACGCGCAGGCGCGCGGGAGAGCCGGGCGGCCGCCACGTGACGCCGCCGCGCACAGCGCCCCCCAGCGGCAGGTGGTGTCCAGCTACGTGTCCCCCGGCTGTGGCTTTGGGAGCTTCGTGGGGATAAAGAGCAGCGAAAAGGAAGAAAACCGTATTTTTATCTGGTGGTTCTGATGGCACCGCTGAGTTCACGCAGGGGCCAGCGAGGTATTTTTAACTGGTGGCATTCCTCAGGGCAGATCTGTAGCTGCAGAGGTCCCCCGGCAGTGCCGTGCTCCCTCCGCCCCCTCAGGAGAGGTACGCGCCTTCGTGCTTCCTATTTTTAAAGGCCACTGACAATTAGCTTTTTGAACTCCGGTGTCAATACCCGGCGAAGGGCAGCGTTCTTTCGCCGCCAGATAACTTCGTGAAAGAATGCTGCCCTATTACAGGAGTCGGTTCTGGAGACTGGGATTATATTCTATGGGAACAATATATTTTGGGCAGCCTGAGTATGTAGATGTCTGTTTGCTCCTGGTTAACGAGGCACACAAAGTTAGCAAACACACGAGCGTGCGCTACCATAATCCCCTTTTCATGTGCATCAGTGTTTATCTCAGGTTTCATTCGTGCCAGATATACACACTCGTACGGTTTTAGTGCTGGTTTCAGGTTCACTACAGCTGTGTTGCACTCACAAAACTGTACGGTGTCACTATAGTGAGACACTGACCTTTCGACTGCTGTTGGAATTTAATATTTGCTGTAGTATTTGATCTAATTTGTGATTCCTATTCAGTGCATTACTTTAAAAATAGCTAGATTTGCATTTGCTGGGGTCTATTTAAAACCTCACTCACAATACTATTAATATCTAGCTTGACACTCCAGCATCACACAAGTCCAAATGCTCCAGTCTCCCTATGGAGAATCCTTTGGTGTTTTTTGGTCATTGAAAGGCAGCAGATGAGTTACCAATAGAAGCCCATTTTTTTAAAAAAAGCAAAAGACATCTGACAAAGTCACATAATATTCAGATGTGCTTTTTCCTAGAATGAAGAAAGTGCTTACGCAGTTTGTATTTCTCACAGGGCACTCTGCAAAGCGTCAGTATTGCTCATCCATACCCCTGTGTCCTCAGACACCGACGCAGGGTAATGCAATGTTTTCTGAAGTCTGCCACGTGCCAAGCAGTGACAAAGAAATGAAGACCCGAGCTGTTGCAAATATTGAGAAAGAGCTGTCTGTCTGAATTTCATTATTTTGATAGAGCCTTAACATGACTTTTTGAAGATGCTGATCCAAGTGGTGAGTCACCCCCCCACCCCCCAGCAACAGAAAGAACTAAATACTTCACAGCTTAAAGCTGTGGCTCAAGAGGCAGCATATGGAGAAGAAAAAAGAATCTCAGGGGAGGCTCAGGTGTGGGCAGTGACATTACTCCCTGTGGGCTGGGTCTGGCTGCAGCACTCTTGAGGAAGGCTTAGGGTGCAAAACAGCTTTGGCCAGTGGCTTGGATGGCCATCTCTGACCCCCTGCCCCCTCTGGCAGAAACAGGGGGGTCTTATTCACCCAAACACTGGGAGCTGGGGGCACACGGGCACCAGCGGAAGGGCAAAGATGCACTTGGGTACTTTGGTGCTCACACCTGAAGGTTTGAGTTAAAAAGCAAGATTTCATGCTGTTGCTTGAGAAGGCAGAAAGAAACATTTTGTTGACCTCAGAACATGGGAGGAAATCTCATTAGTTTTATTAGGTTGTATAAAGATATGAGCCATAGAGTTTGGACTCTGGAAAATGTGCAGCAGCAGGAATACTTTGACCCTAGTCCATATGCCAGCATGGCGTGAAGCATCCATGAGGGGCTGATCCTGCAACCTGTGTGTGGTGTGGACTTTGGTGGGCACAGTGCTGGTTTCAGTGGTGTAATCTGACTGAAAGGAAGTCACTGCTGATTAAATTTGGCAATAACTGAGGTGAGGCTCAGGCCTTCTGTTTCTAAGATGTCTGAAGAGCACACCAAGTATGTGTTATAGGTATGCCTGTGGGTGTATAAATGTGTGTGCATGTGGAAATGTATGTACAAAATTTCTTTCCATGGCAATTACATCCTTAGTTCTGTAATTGGCACTGCTACAGTGGTGTTTAAAGAGAGATGTGGATTTACATCAGCAGGGAATCTGGCCAGGGATATTCTAAGAGAGGTCTTTAAAAAAAAAAAAGCTATTTGAAGGAAGAAATTAATTTCTTTTGTCTCAAGAGCACAGAAAGAGGACAATTGCACTTGTCCAGATTTCAGACCAAGATCAATTCCCCCTTCTGAGTAAAGTGTCAATGCTGCTTTTCCAAAGTAGGATCCATATCTCTGGTCTTTCTCTAGATGGAGTTGGTTTTACACCAAGATAGTGTCCTTATTTTTTTTCAAAACAGCACAGAAAGCCTGGCAAGCTCCTTGTTTACTGAATGCAGCAAAAGGACTCCTCTGCCTCCCTTGAATTTGGGAGCATGTCACAGCCTGTGGGGGGAAAGCAGCACAACGAACCACAAATGGGGAAGAAGCAATAGCAGACCCCTGGGGTTTCCTAATCTCCTCCCTCCCACGTGTGCACACACAAACAAAATACAGGAAGAGGGTCAGGGGGAGCTTCCACAAGGTGCAGATGAGCGTGGGGGAGAAGCAGTGGCATGGGCCTCTTGTTTCCCAGTGCTGGGCAATGATTGACATCCACAGTCTTTGACTTCTCTTTAACCACAAGAAAACAGAGGAGGCATTTATACCACTCAAAGTGAAGGCTGTTCTCACTTTACCATCCCTTACAGAGGATGTGGTGGCAGAAGTGGCACCCTGGGAGCATCTAAACGCAGCCTCGGGTGGCACTTGGTGGGTTGGGGTGTTTGTAGATCATAGTCACGTGGAAGTGGAGTGGAAGACTGTGGTGATGGCTCACTTGTGTTTCCTTTACAAGCAGGAGCAGATCCTCTCTCCTCACAGAGCTGGGAAGGCCTTGTATGCTGGGGTAGAGGCATGCAGCCTCACAGGCTGTGTGCCAGGGTGTGCCAAGAAACACGGCGGGTTGCCCTGCTGCCCCACTGACACCTGAGGGACTGAGGGACATCCTTTAACCAGTCCTGTGGCCATGAGCTTGGTGTGAGAGGGCCTGGCATTTACAGTCAGAGGAAACAGGGAAGCAGGTCGGTTAGTTAGCCAGGGCCTTTTTGAGCGACGATAGTGAAGTAAGACAAGAAAAGGGGAAAGGGCTTGGTTTGCCCTATTCCCGGAGCTTGCCAAGCAGGTATCCTTCACTGAGATGGGACAAAATGTCTTGTTTTATCTCAGCTTTCAGTCTCTACCCTCTGCCACTGCAATGATGTAAGATGGGGGCTGGGGCTGCTAAAAGAAAGAACATTGATTTGGTATGGTACAATGTAGCAGGTACAGACATCACTTCTGAGTCTGTAATGAAGTAGGATCAGTTTTTGGGATGGCACTGATAAATCCCATGTACTTCTGCTTCCAGGAATACCCTTAAAAAACATCTACTTCTGCAGTTGCTCACAGAGATGATAGCAGATGATGCAAGACAATGGAGACAGCGGTCAGGATCCAGCCCCTGGCAGCAACAGACTTGATCACCCTTTCATTCAGAGAGAGGAGTGGTGTCAGGATCTCCAGGTTCTTCCAGCACTGGAGGTGGGCTCTGCTGCTCAGAAATGGGTCTGTGTGGGCTCAGTATTCAAAAATGAAAGCCGAGGTGATCGATAAAATGGGGTAGAAACCGCCAGTTACCTTAGTTCTTAATAATTAACTGGAAGTCCTTTCATGAACTTAGTACCTGAGTGTGGAATTTGGAATCTGACCTTTACTACATCTAGATAAACAGTGAGGCCGAGCCTGTGGCTCTCTCTGCAAGCTCCACTCTCAGCTCACTTCTTGAAGGTTCTCACACTTCATGCTGCAGTCAGGAGCTTGGCAGAGTCCAGCATGATTCTTCTTACCGTGCTGTTCCTTTGCATCATTTCCACCTACTCAGCCTCTGTTAAAGGTAGGTCTGTACTGGGCTTGGTTAGCTGCTGCCTCAGCAGAGGCATAACCAGTGTGTGTATGCAGATCTGTTTTGCCTCAAAAATTACCAGCTTTACTCAGACATGCTTGAGTAATACAAGATGCATTTAGTAGTTAGGTTTAAGTGCTTGTGGCATTCTTCTCAGCAGAGGTGATGGAAGAGACAATGTTTTCAAGTGCACAGGGCCAGTGGTGTGACCAGGAGATCAGGGATCTTGACCTTGCCTAATCAGGACATACTGAGGGGGCACCAACTTGAAAGGGACTTTTCACATGCTCAAAAGTTAAACACACAGAGTGCTCTGGTGGAGCAGAGCCAGGAAGTCCTCAGGGCTCTCCAGGTTTCAGCTTCTGAGCAGTTGACTCAGCTACCACTGAAGTCAGTAAGAAGCATCCCGTTAATTTCATGAGAAGCTTGCTCTGCAGTAAGTCTTGAAAATCTGGATCTCTGCAGAAGCCGTGTGAGCAGAGCTTTACTCAGGTGTCCTGACAAAGTCAAGGGTATGAAATCTTGGAGACTGTCTGCTTCAACAGTGCCAGTGTATGAAGCAAGGAATGGTGTCTTTAGTAGTGACTCTTCATGTACAACCTCACATTAAATTTAGAGGAACAGCAACCTTATAACAGGAGCTGAGTTTTTAGTTTAATGAGGATGTCTTCATCATTATGAGAAGCAGTGGGGACACGCCATCCTGGGTTAAGCAATTAAAAAGGCTGTAGAGGTGCTCTCATGGATGCCACCTCCTGCTTCCAGCAGGGAGTCCAGGGCACTGTGTAAGCACAGAGCAGCAGCCTTCCTTCCTCCCTGCCTCTGTACACCCTCATGACAGGAGTTACGAAGGAGAGAAGTTTGCAGGCAGTGCCTTTACCTGTGAGCTTATTTCATGAGACTGCCAAGTTCAGTTTATGGCTAGGTACCAGTGTGCCACATTCCTGGTGTCTGGTCTTCCCAGCTTCCCCTTAATATCAATTAAGCAAAGCTTCTTGATGTGAAGAAATACTTGCTTGTCACATCCCCAGGATACTGAGCAAGCATTTTCTCTTTAATGAGTCATCCCTTCAGCTCTGACAAATTTCATCTCTCTCTTGTGCAGAGATTGAGAGCTAAATTACTGGCCCAAAGGCCACTTAGGACCTCAGTGTGAGAGCTGGGATTAGGATTAGTGTTTTAGCTTTTCATCAGGCCATGCTGCCTTTTGGAAATATTGAAACATTATTCAGTTCAGGTAGGTCAGCACACACAAAACTCTCCTACTGCAGTTCCACTTGAAAAATGTTTTCAAACAAGCGGATGGGGTTTGCTTTTTAAGGCTATCTGGTATTGGAGACAGCGGCAAATATGATTTATGAAGGTAGAGCTAGCAAGTAGTTAGAGACACACATGCTGTGCATGCCATATGTATTAATAAAAGGCACAGGACTTGACAGCTGTCTCTACTCATGCAGTGTAACCTTCTGTATTATACAGTATCATGATTTAATTATAGACTTGGCATGTTACCCTTAATGACAGACACTTAACATTACTAGTCAAACTATGTGTTATGCACTCCACCTTGGAAGCAGCACTTCTGACCCCAAGAGAGCATGGCTGGGCCGATGGCAGTCTGTGTGTCTGACTCTCCTCCCTTCTCAGGCGGTGGGACACTTGCCATCAGCTGAAATGTCAATGGCTGCACAGGCAGCAAGGATCCCAGTGCTGTGCTGAATACAAAGGAAGGAGCTTCTAAAAGGAGGGCTTTTTATTAAGTAAAGTTTTTGTCAGAAAGGTGTTGGAATATTCCTTTTAAAACAGTACTGGTGTTTTCTTTGTGAAAGTTGGCATGAAAATTTAGTTGTGCTGTTTTGAATACTGGTTCTGGTCAGTGACTCTGTACTTCTGTCTCATCTGTCAAGATCCCCCTTGCCTCTCAGCCTGACCGTGCTATTCAGTTGTCTCTCTTGGCTTCCCCATCCCCACCGGGATAAGTGCTAACTCTTTGAGACTGCTTTCAATACTGCCTCATCCCTGCTGCTTCTCTTATGATCCACTGGTGGCCTACCCTTTCCCAGTCTGGCAACTAAAAGGTGTCTTCTGCCCTGGCTCCTGCAGTGTTTTCTATGTGTGAAATGGTAAAAGGTTTCATAACCTAATATTCTTCTAGCTCCCAGGAATACTTTGCAATTATTCGTTTCTTCCATGACACTTGCAAGAAGCTGCTGCTTCGTTTGCTCATCTGTTTCCTTTAGGATGGAACAGCTCTTTTGTATGTGGGGACAAGCAAATGCTAAAAGGGAGGAAGAGGGAAGGAACTCTTACAAAAAGAGAAAAAAAAGGTGTATGTGTTCAGTTGTGGGGAAAGGAAGAGGGTAGGTGAAAGGTGCTTTTAACTGGAAATAGGGAGGGAGCAAAACCACAACATCCACCACCTTAACTAATAAGACCCTTGTCACTGAGCACCCAGATAATTTCTCTTGGATGTGCTATTTCCCCCCCCCCCGCACCCCGCCCTCCTTGGCTGCTT
>VWZT01003569.1:126962-163598 GCA_013397055.1 Pachycephala philippinensis | reverse complement strand
TCCTTGGTGGTTTCTTTCCCCCCCCCCCCCCTTTTTTTTTTTTCTTTAGATGGGACTGTGTTTAGAATGTACTTAGTGGGTGGTATTCCTAAAATCTCAGCCGATACTAAGTCCTTTGCACTGTGGTTTCTGCTGCAAATGAAGGGCATTTTGAACCAGGAAACACCTGGCTCCAAGGGACTGCAGGGAACCAGGGGTGTCCCTGAAAGGCATAGCCGCCTCTGAGCAGGCACTGAGCACCCTCTATTCTCGAGGGCAACGTAGCTTCAAAACTGGTAGGAGTGGGGGGAATTGGGAAGGTGGCTAGGAGATTCACAGTAAACCTGCAGGAAGGGTTGTATGCCTCTTGGTGACCTTTTTTTGAAACAGACACACAAGACATGCAAAACCAGAAGAGCCCCATTGTGCCAACATGAATCCTTCAGCCTTCCTAGGAAAAAATCAATAGTTACAGCTTTGGTCTCTCATGTGTGAACAGGCTGCTCCCACTGGGATCACCAAACTTGCTGCTCCACATCCCCAGCTGGCAAAAAGTATTAAGTCTATTTAGTTTTTGCCAATTTACAGAACTTGCAGACCAAACTTGGTGGAATGTCTGTTTTGCTCAGGGAAAGGTTCTTTGAAACTGACCTTAATGCATTGCCATGGTATCTGAGTGAACAGGGGAAGGGAGTGAGTAAAATCTTAATGAAACAGGGGTTTTGTACTCTTTGAGAACTGCAGAATGTATCCATCCAGCCATGATGGAGCTACTCTATGCACCCACCTAACTGGGTTTTAACATATTAAAGTGAAATAAGACTCATTTTCCTTTTTATCAATGCAGTGATTTGAAATTTATTTGAGTCAGATAAAACGGGGATATAACATAAATCAAAATAGCCTGATTAATCTCTGCAGGGGACTTTGAAGACACTGATTGCATTACAGCATGCTTAAGAATTTGTCTGAGGTGTTGTGAGAGATTTTTCTTCTCCCCCCCTTCCCCTCACTTGTCATAAGACTGAGATGCATCTCCCTGAGGACAGCACTTCGTGTTTCTTAGATTAACTCTGTTGTGAACTTGTTGTTTCTGCTCTGTACCTCTTGAACTCCATGAAGAAATTCCCAGTGGATTCAGTGGTGCAGCAATTGGTGTGTGAGGCTAGTGCTTTGCTGCTTACAGATAGCACCTAAGGTCACAGTATGTGTATTTGCTTTAAGAACGTTAAGAGCACTTTGTGTACAGCCAGCTTCTTTTTCCTTCCCTTCCCTTTTATATTCCTTAAAATATATCAATTACCAACAGAGACATAGCTACAGGGACAATTATTGAGCTTAAAGAGCAAGAGCTAATTATTTAATCTAAAAAATACATTCTTAATGTTTTCATTACCTTCATGTCTCCCTTGGACAAGACTCTCAATGGAAAGATTCCCAATAAACATGCAAGAGATGCAGAGAGCGATTTTTGTTGGCTCCAACAAATTACATCACTGCATTTCACATTGCTAAGCACACAAATTATGTGATTAATTACAGTATTTTGAGTTGCAAATAATTTTGGATTAATTTGTAATGCTAATATAGCTGAAGAAAAGAATCTGACAGTCTTTAAGTGAAGAGACAGAACAAAGGATTTTGTGACCGTTCTTATGTTAAATATGTAAGATCAGTGTCAACTTAATCAGAAAAAACCCCAGCTGCTTCAGTGGGACAGCCTCTGAAATCAAAAGTAGCAGGGTCAGTTCCATAAATCTTGTGTTTGTAATTAAATGTTTAATTTTTCTAAAGGTGTTTCTTAGAGAAAATGGTAGATTATGTGAATTAGTCAATTTTAAAACACTGTTTGTTTTTGCCTTCCAAACAGGGCACACTACTGGACCAAGCCTAAATAATGACAAGCTATATAAGTTTGCTTACTCAGCTGAAGTCTATGTTGATCGGGTGAAAGCATCACTGCAGAAAAGTGCAGGATATCGGATTTCTTCTGGTGTGGATGTCAACCTGTTATGGAGAAATCCTGACAATGATGATGACCAGCTGATCAAAATTACGGTAATTAATGCCATCAGACAACTTAAAACACACACAATCTTTTCTGCACTTATCTAGCTGCTAATCTAATCTCAGAGAACTCACTTTCAGAGTGCAAGCTAAACCTTTTATTCTCTAGTCTCATCAACTGTTGAGACTAAACCCAGCTGTTTTGAGGAGCTGATTCCTATGGAATAAGATTTCACAAGTATGTATCTGACAGCATTAGCCAGAACTTCAGAATATCTCCTATATTTTGCAATTGCTTCATACAGCACCTAGAGCTTCAAACAACTGCTGAACAAGCCCTTACCCAAGGGGCAATATATTGTCTGAAGCCCTCAGTTCTAGCTGCAGATCATGACATTTGCTAAATAGAAGCTGGGTTTGGTACTTAGCTTTATGGTGAGATTTTCTGGCACTTATTTCCCCAGTGGAGATCACTGGTTTCTTTTGTAAATATAGACATAGTAATCATGGAAGATTAATGATGAGAACCAGAAATGAAGAAATGAGCATTTATTATGTGATTTAGTCTATCTAGCCTACCTCAGGCCAATTCTACACTGCTTGCTACATTAATTTTCTCTGCTTTTACTTTGCTAGATGAAAGATGTTCAGGTTGAAAATGTGAATGAACGTCCAGCTGCTAAAAACATCTTCAAAGGAAAAAGCACAGAGAGGATCATCGGGAAAGAGTATCTGGAAGCTTTACAGAGGCCCATAGTGGTTGAACTAGTCCGTGGAAAAGTAAGTCTCAGTCTTTCAAAATTCAGTCCTTGAGGAAACATGACACAAATCTTTTGTAACAGACTTGAAGAATTTACCACTTCACTATTCGCTCAGTGTTTTTAATAAGCCATTGTGTCCTATCCATCTATGTGAAATACAGTGGTTTAGAACAGGCTGTAATTTACCTGTACAAGGGGCTCTTCTAGCCCAAGCCTATTGTGTGTTGAGAACACCACACAGTGGGGAAGAGCAGATTGTCCACAAATATATAGGTACACATGTGGATATATGCACAATTGCTATGTGGGATTTGTGCTGTTGACTTCAGCGAGGGCAGGATTTCGTCCAAGATCTGAAGGCAGAAAAGGAGATACAGTTTGTCATGAGGGATGTTATACTGAGTCTGTTAGGAGCAGTGTTAATCACTTTAAACCCTTATCACAGTATTTTACCAGGACTGCTTTTCCCAGCACTTCGGTTTGCTTATTTACTTATGTGTCACCTGCAGTTTCAATGGTCCCAAGTTAATGAGCTTGATGCTGAAAGAGCTATAGCTTTACAGGTTTTTCCCCCACTGGGAAACTGTCTCCAAAAATCAGAAGAGAAGGGTCAGAGAGCAGGTGTATCTCAACACGAGCCTGGGTTTTATAGCCTTCCCTGAGAGAACCCCAAAGCACTGTCCCAGCACAGGAGCACCCATGTCCATTCTCAGAGTCCCCATTTTGCTGAGAAGGGGATTCAAGTACATCCATCTCACCCACTTTTTCCCTGCAGAGCTGCTTACGTGTCCCCTTGCACTCAGCCTGCTGTTCTGGCCAGGGAGTGGTGAGGCTCGAGCCATGGCTGCTGCTGCCTCCTGTCCCTGGTTCTTCACCCTCCTGTTGCTTGTGGCATTGGGCCAAGAGCCCCTTTTTGCCCTCTGTAGCCCGAGCAATGCTTGGCAGGTGGGTTATGGGCAGAGGGGCTGTGAGAAAGGAGGAAGGTTGAAGGTCACACTCCCTTTTCCCTTCTGCAGAGCGGAGTGAGGGCTGTGACACTCTATCCCAGCAGGATTTTTACCTCCTGCTGTAAATAGGCACTGAGCACATACCCTGGCCGCCAGCTCAGCCTGCTGAATTGCAGCTGCTATCAGACCTGCTCAGTAACTTTCAGACTCAGCCTTGTCATCAGTTTTACACAACATAAAAAGAAACAGAACAGCACTGGCTGTGAACTGTACACATCTCTAAATGAGAACAGAGGTACCAGAAGAACACAGTCAGAATGCATCTGCTCCTCATACATTACACACTTTCACATGCTAAGGCTAAGGTGTAGTATTAAAAACTTGGGCTTTTTCTCAGGTAGTAGGGTCTACACACTCCTTTTATGATTTCTTTGTGGTGTGATACTTTTATCCCTGGCACAGTAATTTCGCTTTTCAGGGTTGCCCCGAGATAACACACTGATTGTACTCACAGTTCCAGAAAAAGGGGCACTTTTGAAGCACCTTGAATGCAAAGTGGAGGTGCAAAGTCTTGTTACTGGAGGAGAGTCTCAAGCACAACAGTTGACCCATGAAGTGCAAAGGTTGTGATATGTTTGACACGTCATTTAAGTCATTCTGTGATTTATCTATGATTCATACTGAGTTTTTGTAACCTGTGATTAAAGTGCAACAGATATTATGCCCCTGTGGGGAGCGATTATCTGAGGATTATGGGGAAAAATGGGTCGCCTGTGAAATCATGAAAAGTTTCCCATTTCCCATCTAAATGCTCTCTAATTCCAGGAGGAGAGATGCTCACTGCACTGAAACTGTGCTTAGGTTCAGCTGAAGGCTGAAACATGTTATACTGTTATTGTCAGGCCCTGCACCCACTGGAGTTTGCTTAAATAAGGGCAACAGATCCAAATTCAATTTCCTAATGAGAAAAAAGTAAAGGGAGTTTTTCTAGAGTGGATCATCACTATTCCTTTCCCATTTAACCCAATTTGTTATACACTTCTGAATGTTTTTTTAATATACTTTATTTTTTTATTCCTACAGGTCAAAACCTTCTACTCATATCAAAATGAACCTGCTTTTACTCAGAACATTAAGAGAGGTTTGGCTAGCCTTTTCCAGCTACAGCTGCACTCTGGTTCTTCCCATGAGGTATGGTGCTGTATCAGGCAAGATTATCATCACCTCAGGAACAGGCAGAGCCTGATCTGCTCTGAAAGGCAGACCTGTGGCTCCTCCTGACTTCAGAAGGAGTGAACTGTGATAGAAATCAGCCCTTTGATCACATATGAGGTTGGGGACATAAAGACAGTCTTCTGAATATTTGGTGACACAAGTCAAGTTGCTGCAATTAACGTAAAGAAGTAGTGCAATCTGTTTGATTTTAAATGCCTTTATAAATTTAGCACAATTTGGTAAGAAACCACCTTAAACCAGGTCACTATAGAAGTGGTTATACTGCTGTTTAAAGTTGGTTGATTCCTAAATTCAATTCAGTGGAGTCCCGTTCTAAATCAGAGTACCGACACAAAGTTGGCACTGGTTTAGCTGCATCCATTTAAGTTGCCTTCCACTGTTAAATTTCTGTATCTGTCCCCTTGAACAAAGCTCGAATTTAACTCAAATTTGTGAGTATAGTGTGAGCTGCCTGGTATTTCCTAATTTTTTTGTTTAAACAAACATTGTTACTTTTCTTCATAGCCACCTAATGATAGTACCCCTGCCAATCCAAAGCAGATAGTTAGAACCACTGAGATCCTCAGAACTGTGAAATAAACCCAAGCAGTGCAGCATTTCAGGTACAGGATTCCAACAGTGGAGAAAATACTCCATCCTTGGAAGGTGTTCTGTGATCCCAAAGATAAATTCAAGAAATTGTCCTAATCTAACTCTCTTTTCCA
Source organism: Pachycephala philippinensis (assembly GCA_013397055.1). Lineage (NCBI taxonomy): Eukaryota > Metazoa > Chordata > Aves > Passeriformes > Pachycephala > Pachycephala philippinensis. Next base: position 157,964 of record VWZT01003569.1, on the reverse strand, counting down.
AGGTGGACATTTCTGGGAAATGCAGTACTACTTACCACGTGCATCAAGATCAAGTGACTAAAATAAAAGACCTGGACTCCTGTGAAATAGAAAATAAAGGATTTACCAGCCACAACCGGGTATGATTTCTTTAACAAAATAAAATCTATTCTTCCTGTTTAAAATATATTCTTAGCAGCTACTACTCATCTTCTCAGATGAGTAGTAGCTCATCTGCATTAGAGAAAGCAGATTCTGTATGTAAATATTGTAGTTTTACTAGCCAAATGTCCTATGTAGTTCCCATGAGAGAACAGGGAATGGATTCTCCTGTAGCGTAAACCAGTTTGGCTCAGCTGATACAGACACAGTAATAGTGATAACAGTAACTTTTTTCCCATCTGCTGTAAATGCCAGGCAAGATGTTGACTCCTGAATGGAGCCTGGTCAGGCTTGCCTGGAAGGTCAAAGGCTTCCCTAATGCACAGGTATAATACGGGAGATGTGCCATAGAGGTGACTGAAGCCCTACTACGGCCCTAATGGTCCTCCACTGTTAGTAAATGTCATTCTAAGTAGTCAGCACTGAGGGCAGACTGGACGTATGCTGAAGGCACTGGGATTCTCTGCATCAGGAACTGACCTTTCCCAGCTCAGAGAAGTACAAAGACAGCACACACTCTCTTAATAAACTGCCTTAACACTATGGCTGGGTTCCCAATTTTCACACTTACCTCATTGTTTACAAAACAGATCAAACAAGGTGGCTGGCTGTGCTTCCTGAGTGTGAACACGACAATCTCTTTTACAAGACGTTTCTCTGGAAAAGATTCTTGTCTTATTTAAAGCATATCTTAAACTAAATGTAGTACTGGGTGTTTTCTCAGTTGCAGCCTGCTCCATAGCTTCCTGCCCTGTTTCCACTGTCTTTTGCCCTGGGACATACTGAATTTGAAGCACATGGTGTAGAAGTGAGTGGCTTCTTACTGCAGGGGGAATTCTTGAAAACCTGGTTTATAGGCTTAGCTTGAGATGCCAGCCTGTATGCACCTCCCTCATATGGCTCTACTTCATTACAAGTCTTGCCCTGATTTGGAACTGTGAGCTCTTTTCTTGTTTTGTTGTTTATTGAATAGTCCTCTTTCTGTTTTATTTTTTAATTATTTTCAGATCTTGGATGTCAGTACAAAAGCCACATCTGCTACAGTTTATGTGCTGGAAGACAGTTTCATTAAATCTGTTAAGGCAGAAGAAAATTTTGTTTTCCTTCTGAATTACCGACGAAAAACAGGTGCCAAAATAGTTTCAAAGTAAGTTGTGCAATTGGACTGTTATTGATGGTAGCAGGACTAGTGGTTCAAGTCAGGTTATATCTATAGCTCTTATAGAATTGAGATCTAAGGCTGTGAACTCTCCAGGTAAGGATTTAGGTCTCTTTTGTATCCATATACAGGTCCAACTGTGCCAGGTGCTAGGTCCAATTTTGATTAAGGGTTCTACCACACCGCAAATAATAAACAATGGCATTCATAAGAAGTTAACTGAAAACAGCAGGAATTGGCCAAAACCTTTTAATCTACCCTTCAGTGCTGTAGGTGTTCTGTCTTCTCATTTATCAATAAATACTTCTGATGGATTTCCATTTCTAGCATGTGAGAGTTTGGAAGTATAGGAAATAAAATCTACTGCATAGAAAGGAAACAACAGTGAAACCTAGATCTGTGTTAGACTCCAGACTCCAAAGCATTGAAAGTGTGGAGATACTCATACAAGATAAATGATTCAGGCATCTCAGTAATATTAGATATTTAAAAGAAAAAGTACATTCAAAATCTTACTTTCCAGATCTTTTAAGAACAAATATATGAACCATTTCAGAATGTATGTTTACTGAAGGCTGTTTATCAAGTGCTATAAATCTATGCTGTAGAAAATCTCTCATATAGGTATTTTATTGCTCATAACTCTAGCAGTAATTTTGCTGGTGTCAGATACTTCTGTTACCTTAAAAAACCCATAGACTTGTCATGTTCTGAACATTTTAAAAGAACAATAAGTCTGTATTTTATATTTTTTGGTCTGTTGTGGGTTTTTTTGTTTCTTCTTGCTGTGATTTCTGCATCTGTGTACTGATGGTTGAGCTCTAATGGTGTCCTCACTGTGTGGATGTACAGGCAGAGGCTGGAACTCAAGTCAATACAAGCTGGGCTGGGACTGGTCGCTGCAAAGCAAGTCGCCAGTGTGATCAAGACCTTGGACCCCAATTATGTTGCCATGCCCCTGGAAGCAGAGCCAGTGAAATCCGAATGCAAAAAGTGCCCTTCAGTAAGTAAACACAGGTTCATTGGACATCAGGTTGCTTAGCTGAGCAGGACAAGTGTGAAAGGAAGTTTCTGTCCAAGCAGAACTAGGACAGGTCCAATATATCAATACAAAATACACCCTGGAGTGGGGAGTATGGAAGTGTTGCAATGGTGCTCACCCCACAAGAGTGTCTTAAGATCCACCACTAAAAGTACCAACCTTTTTTGCTCTCTTTCAAAGGCTGAGTACAGTATTTCTCCAGATCACTGGAAAATAAAACACCCTTTTGTTTTATTTCACCTTTGCCAACCTTGAGCTGGCAGAAGCTTATTTCCTGTGGGTAAGGGGGTGGAAAATTAATTTTAAGGTGGATTGGTGTTCATAAACAATTCTGTCATGGAGGAGCTGAACAGTTCCTAGAAATTAAAGTTCATTAGCCACTCCTCAGGCAAGCTAAGCATTTTTTGGTAATGTATTTTACCTCTTCTTACTACCTGACCCCGAGGAAGTATTTTGTTTAACAGATTCTATACATATTTTATAAGTATAAAATGGGGCTTTAGTATCCTTGGGAAGTCCAGTAATGTTCTCGTTTTTCCCTGGAAAAAAATTGCCTTGTTTTATTATATTTAAGACATCTGAAGGCTAAGAGGATGGTACTGTAAATGCTTCATCTTTTGTTTTACTAATGATACTCATCATAACCTAAATAAATTCCTACAGTGACTGTTCGCAAACAGTATTAATACTATTACCATTGAGGAATGAATGGGAACATTAATTTAAGGATCTTCATTCTCTGTTTTTGATAAGCAAGATATAGCTTCTATTCAGCACACATGATTTTAGTCCTCCAGAGATACTCCTTATGAGCACAAATACGTTCTTATATTGGAACTTGTTCTAGTTGTTTGGAAGTAGCATTACACTGTAGTAATTTGTCTTGTCTAGTGCTTGTTGAGCCACAGAGAAGACCAAAACCACATGTTTGGGGAATACAGAAATGATGCTGCATGTGTGCTGGAGCAGTTTTGAGCAGGGAACATCAAGGCATCCTAAACAGAGTAGAGACAGGTGTTTTTCCCCTGACTTTGCCCATCAGGGTTTGTGCTGATCAATTTGTCACTTGGAACTGAGTTAGTCAAAACAGTTATAATTTCCAGACCAAGATAACAAACACAGGCTATGATTGGGGACTGAGCTATGTCATTATAAACCTAATGGCACGAGGAGAATGAAGTTCTGCTTTCTCACTGTATTTTTCAGTAACTGCTATGAAAAGATGGGCTCTATAAACAGAACACTGTATCCAAAGCAGCAACATAGCATATGATACTTATATATCATAGTATACATTAATGCCCTACTGACATGCTGTGCCTTAGAGTTTTACATTCTCACAGCCCTTTTTTAAATTGTAACAGGTCTTATCTCTATCTTTATGAATTTGGTAAAATAACCATGAATATCCTCATTTCCCAGACGGCAGCACTAGCTTCTCTGAGGTTATGGCAAATGTTTGCACTTAAAATCAGGGCTAGATTTCTGTGTTTAGACAACGTAAAGTATGCTCTTTTCAGAAGTGCTCATGCATTCTTTTATGCTCATGGGTTCCTATGGGAATGGATTCTTGCCCCTTCTGAAAGTGAGGTGGGTTTGTTCTGTCTTGTGCAGCCACCCTTTGTGTGTTGGTAAACAGCTGTCAGGCACTGACATTCAAAACCAACTCCTGCTCCGTTTAGAACCTCTTGGTTTGGCTGGAGTTTTCCTAGAGTGCCCACAAGACCTCTGTTCTGATCTCTCTGTCAGAGAAACAGAGCTCCATGTCCATGCTGAGTTGCCAGGTGGAAGTGTGTGCATCTTGTACCTGAATGTTTGGGTTATTAAATCCAAACTGCCTGACATTCACATCAGGAGAATGAGGGCCCTCATAAAAGTCAATTGAGAAAGGTGTTTTTAGTGCCGTGGTCACTGCAGGAGACAGCAGCTGCTCCTTGTAGCCGTTGAACAGTTTGAGCACCTCCCCAAAGAGGGAGGCTTGGTCTCCACTCTCTTTTGCTTGAGATGGCTCCAGCTTGCATCTACCACTTCGCTTGTCTCTAGGGTATGGGCTAAACTGACTAAGAGCAGCCCACACAGCTGGGCTCTGCACAGGAGAAAATACAGGAGTAATGAGTTTAGAGATTTTTTTGCTGGACTGTGGTGCAACTTCAACAGGGGGAATAAAAAGTGCCCTGTATGTTTATCCAATTTCAGTTTATAATAGCAACACTGACCTTGGTGCTAAGCACTAATCACCACTTGAGGTTAAAAGACCCATCTGTGCCTCAGAACATGAGCTCCTCCCAGGTGGTCATTAATCCTCAGGAAATATCCTATGTCTCAATCATTGTTGCCTAATTATTGTTTGTTACAGTCGATAGAAGTTGCACTCTGTACTGATGAATGATACTTCTAATTGCCAGCAGGTTCAAGTGCTATTGCTCAATACAAAATCCACAGAGGGGAAGTATTTTAGTAAAGGTCAAATGGATACTACTGTTATTTCCCACTCGGGAAAACTGCAGTAAAAACTGCTGCAAAGAACAGCTGAGTTTTCACCAAGGAATGTTCTTGATAATTTGAGATAACAGAGGCAAAGGAGAGGGAGAGAGGAAAGGTCAAAATACCAGCACTAGTTTCTTATGGGAGTGTACCTGGAAGTACAGATATGGGTGCTTTGCTACCATGTTGGCTCATTCAGGTAAAAAATGTGGTGTGGGAATAAACACAGCAACCACCAATTACCTGTTCTAATACCATCTTACCTATCATTTTGTACAATCGCTACAAATCCCTTTGTATGCAAGTTTATGAATAAAAAATTGGAATAACTTCTTGGACATTGAATCCTGTTCTATACTAACCCAAAATTACCATCTTCTCAGCAAATATGATTAATTTGTGAATTGGGGATTGTGCATCTCCCTCTTTAAAAAAAACCAACCTACTTAGGAAGAAATGGGAACATAATGTAAACACCATACTCACCAGAAAGCACAGTAAATTTGCAAAAGAAGAGCATTCACTTTATTCCAGTTACAATATAAATAATCTTGTATTGTTCCAAAAGAGATTGCATTTAAGGTCATGTACAATATCAGGAAAATATTAAAGCACTGGAAGAGAGGCAGCTATAGAAAACTTTCAAAGATATTTGTGCTGGGATATCATAAATTAAGTAATACTTAGCTAAAGGATCGTGAATCTATTGGATTTCAGTGCATTTGAGCAACAGCTGGCCTACATATCTGCATTTAGTAAGTCTGATTTTGAGAACTGAAACCACAATCAAAGAGATTTGACATAATGTGATTTGTTTTGCAGCTTTCTGAACACTGGCAGAGCATCAGAGAACATATGCATCCTGACAAACTTTCCAAAGCTGAAGCCGCAAAAAGCTTTTTGTCCTTCATTCAGAACATCAGAAAAGCTACGAAAGAGGAGATACTGAAAATTATTAGAAGTGAAAATAAAGAATTTCTGTAAGTTACCATGAACAAGCTTTTAAAAGGTTTAAGTTACTGAAAAATGCAGAAGGGCAAATTGCGTGCAAAGAGATTGAGTTCTACTGGTGATGTCCTAGCAATGCAAACCCAGTGTTCAGTACTGTCTAGAGGAAAAGGGTTTTTTTTTTTGAAGTTATGTTTGTTCTTGTAATATGATAAATTTTCAGCACACCCTTCAGCCACCAGGGTTGTATCTGCAGTGGAAGGCCAACATGCTTTGTCGTTTAGCCAAAGGTTCTCAAACCAAATGCTTGTTCTGAAACACCCTATAACTTGTTCTTGACTTCCCATTTCTTTCCTTCAATGCGAAATATAGCAAAAAAGGGAAAGGTCAATGCCTGGGAATTGTCCTATATTAGAGTTTGGTTGTGAACAGCAGGCACACTGAGACTTGAGAGTTGAAAAGCATTTCTGAGTCATATGGTCAGGATCTTTCAAACAAATTGTAGAAGTTGTTAGCAATACCTGAGAGTCACTCAGGTAGCATAGAAGCCTTTTCTCTGTGTGCCGTTGTGTATGCAGTACTAAAACACTTTTTGACATTTGCAGCCTTTCCTGTAAACTTTAATGCACTTGTGATAGTTCGGTTTATTAATACTTTTTTGGTCCCATGTTTGTATAAATTCAAATATTATCCATAGATATGAGTTTGTGTACCATTTTGAGGTGAAAGAGTTCAGGGATGCTTTTTCCAACAAAAGTAAAAGATTCTCTTACTTGCAGTGAAGAGATCTTTCAGCACATTAGCTTCTTTCTTTCAATATGCAGCAAAGTCCTTTCAGTATTGTCTGGCTCATTGCAATGATGTGTTCATTTAATTTCCACTTCTTTGTAGTCCACAGGTAGTGGATGCCGTAACCTCGGCTCAGACACCAGAGTCACTGGAGGCCATACTGGAGTTTCTTGACTTTAAGGATGCAAGCACTTCTATCCTGCAGGAGCGATTCCTGTATGCCTGTGGATTTGCTTCTCACCCCAGTGAAACGCTCCTGAAGTCTTTAACTGTAAGTCAAAGGACAAAACAAATACAACAGAGCTAATACTCCTATGCCTTGTCCCAGTCAAATGGGAGGGGAAGAAGGAACAACTCTTGGTGTTTCTAATTTTCCTTTCTTTATGCCTTCCAGGGTTTCTTAGAAGTGTGCCATTAACATAGAGCCTGCAAACAATAAACATTCCTAGGCCCAGACTGAAAATCTGTTTACTTTGTAAAATGTTATCAAAATCTACTTGGAAAAGAAACATAATACTGAATGATAAGAAAATAATTTGTGGATTGATTGTTGCTTTGTGAAAGTCCTGTAACCAGAACCGTAAATCCTTTTTTTTCCCCCCCAAATGAATCTACTTGAGACATTGAATGTAACTCAAGGTGAAAATGGCAGTGAATTATTATATGTAATATGTATGTAATGATAGAGCTGTGCTGTGCTTAGCCTGACCCCAGGCTGTTGTGGTAATCACTGCCCTTGCGCTGCAGTAATGTGCACAGAAAATGAGGGAGCCTGTTGAACCCACTGCAGAGTGTGGCTCATGGTATTTACACTGAGACACTAAACAGCTTTGCTTTTGTATGACAGGAGAAGTTCAAGGGGGATGTCGCTAATGAAGAAATCAGAGAAACTCTTGTCATTGTCATGGGAGCACTCATCAGAAAGCTGTGTGACAGGGGAGGCTGCAAGCTTCCAGTGAGTATCTGATGGTCTCTGCTGTCCAAATTCTGGTCTGCAGCACACGTGACTGATCCCTGCTGACATTACTGGGAGAGCATGACAAACATGGGAAGCAGATTCTCCCGCTTAAAATAAGCCCATAAACTCCTATGTTTGATAGAGTATTGTGGTTTTTTTTTTAATAATGACATCTACTTTGTCAGATTTAGGCTTTAATCTTGTCTTTTCCCATTTTTGTGGATTTCTTCCAGTTTCCCCTTGTCTGACAGATTTTTTTCTCACTGCTGAATCTGTCAGCAGAAGCAGTACTTGTGCTCCCTTGTCCAAAAGCTTTGCATGTCCTCAGAGAAACACTGGCAAACTCGGGATCTGTTTATTATTTGCAGTCACCTTAGGTTATTTCACCTCTGTGAAGAAAATTCATTGGTTCAAGTACTCAACTGTGCCCCAAACATGCAAAGGAAAACCCAGAAGGAAGACTTTTACTCTGAGCATGAACTGAGTGTTCATGATGGTGTTAGAGGATGAGAATGATGAGACAAGGCTGCTGGATCTGTGTTGTTCAGCACTGCAGCACACTGCTGAAAAAATCCAGAGCACCTGGATGGGCCCTTTTAATTTCCCTTGTTAATTGCCAAGCACTTTTATAACATTATGTTATGAGACACTGGAGAACACTTCCCTTGCCTTTTTTTGTGGGGTCATGTTGGCCGCACAAGGAAGACCTGTGCAGTCCCTGAATCAGGGCAGGAGCAGCTGGCAAGTGATAAAACTATGGGTCAGGTGTCACTTGTGGCTGCAGTCACTTCGGTTATGCTTGAAGGAAACCATCAACATACAGCTCACAAATGACACCTTTGCTAACCCTGTGCAACAAAAACATGCTAGAACCCAGCCCTGCCCCTTCTACTCCTGCAAGAGGAGGAAGGGAGGTTTATCACCATTTAATGTGCTGTTGATTTTCTTAGGCTGTTATGGAAGCCAAAAGGTTGATTCTAAATAGAGTGGAGAAGGCCAAGAAAGAAGACAATGTGCAGATGTACCTGCTGGCGCTGAAGAATGCACTCCTTCCTGAAGCAATTCCAGTGCTTCTGAAGTATGCTGAGTCAGGAGAAGGGCCCATCAGCAGCCTTGCTGCCACTGCCTTGCAGAGATATGATCCTTCTTTTCTCACCAAGGAGGTAAGAAAATATACTGGCCCAGAAAAGAAGTGCAGGAGACTGTATTAAATGTAAAGGATAAATTAACAGAGTTCATTTCTTGTCATCAGCAACATGGACAGTGAGGTTGAGTACAATCTCAGTAAGTTTGCTGATGGCACCAAACTGTGTGGTGCACTCAGCATGCTGAAGGGAAGAAATGGACTGGTGGACACGTGCTAGTCAGCCCTTGGCTCCACGGTCACACACAGCCATCAAAGGTGTCATGCAGTCTGCAGGGAATACTGGGCTCCCCTTGCAAGCGGGAGCACTTGGGCACCTGTGCAACCCCTGTTTTTTCTTGTGCTTTCACATGGGCAGAACACACAAAGTAAGAGAAGGGTAAAATGGCTGCATCTTGCCCTGCAGCCTCCAAGAGCAAGAAAAGACATAGAAAATAGTGGGACATGAGGTCCTGCCTCTGCTGCATTATCCTGCATTCCATTTCATACCCACTGCTGGCCACCAGGACTGAGGCTGTCGGGGTGCTCTGCAATGAGCATGCTGGTGGCCATTCTGTCAGTGGGGCTACACGGCTTTCCACGGACTCCCTGTAACAGAGATGTGTTACAACCTCCTCAGGGACGTGAGGCCACCACAGGGCACTATCTAGAAAATTAAAACCACAAGATTCTTGATTTTTAAAGTACATATTTCCCTAACAGTCAAGAAAATGTCTCTTACCACTACCACATTAATTTGTTCTTAGTGCTGCTACTTATTTACAGCCCCGCTTTGAAAACCAGTGTGGAAGGCTGTATTTGGTCTGTGACTGAGAGAGTGTGACAGATGTCCCACTTGTCCTTGTGGTCACTGAGCTATACATGTCTCAACATTCCAAAAGGACCATGAAAAACATGATGCTGAAAATATATCCTTATGTATTAGCCTTAGCTATGGAGCTAACTTAAGCTGATATTATAAACGAGATTCCAGCCTGTATTTTGCCCAGTCATCTGCATGAGCATGGAGTGAATAATGTGTTTCCTGACCAGGTGAAGGAAACAATGAACAGGATATACCACCAGACTCACAAAGTCCATGAGAAGACAGTGCGAACCACGGCAGCTGCCATCATCTTAAACAGTAACCCATCCTACATGGAAGTGAAAAACATCCTGCTCTCCATTGGGGAACTGCCTATGGAAATGAACAAGTACATGCTCTCTATGATCCAAGATATACTGCACTTTGAAATGCCTTCAAGGTACATTAAGTTAAGTGTAAATAAAAAAAAAAAAACGCCCTTCCTTACTTACTTACAAAGAACACAAGGTTCTCATGAATTACTAAAACTTAAGGGGAGTATAAAAGGATATCTTATTTTTATGTCCCTTGGATTGTTATTTCAGAATAAATCCCTTAATTTCAATGTAATTCTTTTGATAGCTATTCATATTTTCACAGGTACAAAAAAGAATTAGACATCTGACTTGCATTACTGTGACAAATGTCATCTGTTGGTCTTAATTCTCTCACTGGGTTCCTTGCTTTTATATTTTAAGAACCAGTGATGTGAAAAAATTTTAAACATCACAGCATGAGAATGAACATGATCAATATATCTCTTCTTCTCAAAACCATTTATTTTCAAGCAAGACCTTTTCTTGCCTTTCTTCCTATGACTGTAGGGAGTACCTGAAATTGAAAAGGAGACTCTGGGTTAGGGCAGATTTTTGGTGGGAAAAGGTAAGGGTTTTGAAGACCCTCTTTCCTACTGGGAAATTCACCCTCTCTCAAATTTGATCTTTCTACTGAAAAGTAATACATTTGGTACTGTAACATTTTTGTATCTCACTGGTTTTGTTCGTTTGTTTTGAAATACCACAGCAAAACAGTTCGGCAAGTTCTGAAGGACATGCGCACCCATAACTACGATCGCTTCTCCAAGATGGGCTCTTCCTCTGCCTACACTGGATATATCACACGTATGTAACCATGAAACTGCCTCTGAACCCTCTTTGTATTCCCAAACATTTGATTAATCCACTAGTTTAGTCACAGGTGCCTTATTTCTTTTTTAATTAAGGTGGTCCTGATGTGTCATCCACATACAGCCTCGACATCCTTTACTCCGGCTCTGGCATTTTACGGAGAAGTAACATGAACATCCATGTTTTCGACAGAAACACGGAACTGCATGCCATCCAGGTAACTGCCACACTGTACATAATAACTAAGCCAGCATGTGGTCCTTTTCTTACAGCTTCTAAATCAATTCAGCTAGTGCTTAGGACCATAAGGTTTGCTGCACTGGGCAGAGAACAAACCAATAACAGGGGAAAACCAGTAACAGGGGTAAACCCCTGTTTATGTGCATATGTTTGCCATAAACAAAACAACAAATGTTTTGTTCTGCATCATACATCAAAATCTGTGTCTGTGTAAAGTCTATGCTATTTATCTGATGTAATCGGTAAAAGCTTTGTGAGTTTGTAAAATCACGTCCTAGTTCAGGTATGTCATAGAATGGAAATTCAAGGAGTAGATCAAATGTACAAATCAAAGAGATTTAAATGCCTATGTTTTAGACTTTTCTTAACATTGGCAAGAACCTTCAGTATTACAATTCTCCTAAATTTATGCAGGACAAAAATTGTGCAGTGGAACATCTCTGGCTTTTCCTCCCAACTGTCCATGAAAAATAGTCATATGAATAAAGGAAAATGTGTTTGAAAGAAAATTAGTCTCAGGATTGTGATCTGCATGTGGGTAGATCCTGCTCTGCACCTAAAGGGAAAAAACACGGCATGAGATTATTTTGTTTTCCATTTTTCTAGGTGCTTTACCTAGTTCCATTAAGTCTTAACCTCATACCTTTTCCACTACAACTACATAAATTAGAATTAGGCTCTTAGACATTAAGAAAATATGTAGGGTTGTTAATAGCCTGAGTCAGGCAGGATTTTTTCATTGCTTCTGTATCATTGTTTCTTTGTAGGTGGTGATCGAAGCTCAGGGTCTGGAGTCCATAATTGCTGCAACTCCTGATGAAGGCGAGGAAAACCTGGACTCCTTTGCTGGCATGTCAGCCATTCTGTTCGATTTCCAGCTCAGGCCAGTGACGTTTTTCCAAGGGTATGGTGATTTAATGTCCAAAATGCTCTCAGCAACTGGAGATCCCATGAACGTGGTGAAAGGACTTGTCCTCCTCACAGATTACTTACAGGTACTAACAGCACACTGTTTGCTTCCTTTTCTGTCTCTTTAGCAGAGATGGTTCCTCCTCCACATTGCTATTGCAGGACACCTTATTTTGTTTCTTTTCAATGCTGATAAACCTGACCAGTGTTACACAGGCTACTCTTACTAAGGGAACAATAGAAAAGTCATGGCTATGAAAAACCAGAATGAAATTACAGGAAAAGCAGCCTAGAACAAAGGTGAGAACAGATCTAGAAACCAAAGCGACACTGAATGAAAGCAAATCCAACTGAGTTTCCTGTTGAAAACTCAAATTGTTCTCAGCTATGACCTCTCTTCCCACAGTTTCTTGTGATACAGTATTGTCTCATGTGGCCACCTAAGTTTTCCTCACAAGTTGTCCAGGGATCTTGTGTCCAGTTAGGCAATAACTGTCAGGTGAATGAATCACCAGTACTTTCCCAGATAACTATCCTTCAAAGAACAATGCTAAGAGGTCCAAATTTCAACTGTTTATTTCTAGGCAAAATGAGGAATTTAAATGAGGATTACACAGTTTTTATGCAACTATCTCCCCAAATGATTTGCTAATTTTGTGCTTAAATAGATTCACATATAAATATAACTGGCTACATAATGTTTTATTGGAGGACTAGGAATCTAGACATCTCTCTCAAAGTGCGGGGTGAGCACTTGGTTCGATATCTTTGCCCTTCCCAAGCAGGGATCTCCTTAGAACCTATGGATTTAACAGCTGTACTCAGTTTATGAAACATCTGCAGTCTCAAACTTCACTTTTTCCTTTTAATTCTTGGCAAAAGAAAATGCCAAAAGTAGATGATGAGACAATCCACTCTGCTCAAAATTACACAGAAACACCCTCTGCACATGACAGGTTTCCCCATCCTCAGCTCCTTCAAATGGTATTTTAAGTCCAGAGGGCTTCCCAAGTAGTGCCCAAATTGGCTAACTAAAGCTCATTCCAACAGTGCTTTACAGTTCACACGCAGATTATGGGCAAAAACTTTACCGTGACCTATATAACAAACAGACCGCAGAGGTAAGAAAGATAATCATGTCTAGTCCTGAGCATAGGGAGCATTTAGGGAACTAAATATTTCCAACTGCTGTGCATGCACCAAACTCCAGACATACTCTGGCTGAATCAGCTGGCTGGGCACCCCCAGAGCTCTGTCAGCCAGCAAATTCTCCACTCCTTGTCTTTGGAGAACCTCTCAGAAGTCTGGGGCAGCCAGGGTTGGGGCTGTGTGCCATTTTTAATAATATCAGGGTGTAGTGTTTTCAGTAAGTCACTGACTCTCTGAAAGCCTCGGCAGCAGTGTGTTACCTCCACACCCCACAAGGACAGGAATGGTTTAAAGCACTGTTGAACACAGCTTCGGGCTGAGCTGCCTTTTAAGCACAGCCCATTTTTCTAAGAATGGTCTTACAGCTATGCTCCATCTCAACAGCACATCAGCATGGTTTTGGCACTTTCACATGGCCACAGTGTTGTTTGAGGGCTAAGAATAACCAGAAGTTATATTCCTGCTATAAAATAAAGAGCTCTCATAAAACTGTTTTCGAGACTCCTAAGTCACCTGCATTAAAGTTCAGCAGTGTTAATAGTTCTCCTAGGCAACACCCCTGCCAAAAGCCCAGAGAAATTAAATACTGTATTAATAGGTCAGAGAAGCCACTTGAAAGCCAGACCCCAGTTGAAGGTAGCCAGTTCCCAGAGAAGTGCCTGTTGCAGCCACCTCTGCGTTGCATTACAGTAAGGTTGCATTGCAGTGCAGTACATAAACTTTTTTTATTGAAACATTGCACATTTCAGCATTTTGAACAGTAACAAATGAGTGATTCTGATCTTTTGGATCACATTTTCCACTGCAAATGAGACACAAAGCTTAAAATAGGAAGGGAAAGGAAAATACTTCTCCTGAGGAGGCTGGGTCCCTGTGATTTACACCTCCCATCAGCCTGGATTGGATTTGCACATGAGACGAAGGACAGGGCTGAGCTATAAATAAGGAAATAGATGAGCTAGTAAAACACAAGACAAGTGTTCCTTAGCTTCTTTGCTGGTTTCAGTGACAAATACAATTTAATTCTAGGTAGCATTTAAGCCTTGAACCGTGCAGCCTTTGCAAACCTAGCCTACTTTAATACTCTTGGGTGCAATTTGACAATGCATCTAAAAATATCTGCTCCTCTGGTTGTGTGTACATATCTCTGCCAGCATGTATACTGTTACCTCCTCACTCATTAGCAGCTACCCACCAATCCAGTCCCAATTAAAAGCAAAGTAAAATAAAGTAAAACAAGCCTTATCTCCACACCTAAACAGACCAACAAGGGAAGTATTTTGTGCCCCATTGCAGTCAGTATAAAAACTCCCTTTGTTTCCAGAAAGACCACAATTCCAATCCATGATTTTAACTTGGGTGAAAATGAGAAATCAGAGCATCATATGACCACACTTGCTGGGGTCACGCTGCATTTATAAGCCACAGCCAGCCCAGTGCATTCTTTAAATCTCAAGCCCACTTTAGCAGCAACTGACTGCCAAGATGGCTCTGCCAAGCTGGTTCTGTCAAGGAAATAATTTCAAGGATAGTTAACTTACCCTAAAAGGTGAAGTAACCATGTACAGCTACCATAATCATCCAAGTCTTTGATTACAGCCGGATAACTTTAATGTTCTGAACAAAAACCTTCCCGATGTTGCTCCTTGCTATAGGGATTAGGAAGCTTGACTGACTCTCTGCTTGCTTCGTTCTTAAATATTAGGACAGCACTAGTTGGAGCCACTGGACTACTGAATAGCTAAGAAGAGAATAGAGACTTCTAGGGTGTCTGGACATCAAAAAGGGGGAGGAAATTCACATTCCCATGTGTCCTGTAAAGGTCTGCAACATTACAGGTGCTGAGAATACCACAGGCACAGAAACCCGGGATGAGGGAGAAAATCATCTGTGAGATGGGAGAAAGTGTCCTGTATGTGAGGCACATGATCAAAATAAGCTTTTCCCAAATTAATGTTTCTTTTAAAATGGTGAATTAATCCACTAGTTCTTAGGGAAGCAGAACAACTATATAAAGAGAGCTAGATTGCCAAGCTGGGTGGACCTTAAAATCTTGGCTGCGTGTCAAACCTTAAAAATAATGAACTGCCATGACCCTGAGCAATATTACCACTTCCGAAATGCACTTTATGGATATGTTTCCAGCCCAGCCTTACAGGTTTCATGAAGCCATGAGCACATTTGATATTTAATAGAAAATGCATTAAATGCAAATTAAGGTGCATTAGCTGATGGGTTTGGCCACCCAGCCACTGAAGACATAATTCCTGTCATACGGTGGGTTTGGAGCCACTACACGTGGCACAAGTGGCAGCATCCTACTGCCGGTACAGGGCTGCTCAGGGATACTGCAGTCACACTGCACTGTGCCTGTGCTGGGCTTCCAGCAAGGAGTTTAATCTGATTGAGCTGGACTGCCATCACAGCCTCCGTGGGGCTTGTGTGGTAGCTCTTGGAGACATAATATTCCCTGCAGTGACACTCCATGCAGAAATGGTGCCAGCTGGCACACAGGGGAGAGGGGAAGGATGCAAGGTGCCTTGCTGTAGCTTCATCCCATTTTTGAGGGAGGGACGTACATCAGGATGGTTTTTGTCCATCCTTTCAGAAAATCGCTCTATTTCTTTTCGTTCGTGCAAAAGGACAAGTGATGTGAGTGCAGTTCTGAAGGGAATAAGGAAACCTTGGAGGTCTGTAGTCAGTAACCTGTGCTTTCCCCTGGCTCCAGGAAATCCAGCTGCAGTCTGGGCCAACGGCCAGTGCGGAGTTTCTGGGTGGACTGGCCATCGACATCTCTGGGGGGATGGAGTTCAGCTTGTGGTACCGGGAATCCAAAACCAACGTCAAGAACCGGTGAGATACTCCCAGCACATGCTGTAGCTGTAGACAGCTTAGGCTTCTGAGCCTTGGTAGTCCCAATAAGAAAGATTTGAATATAAAAGACCTTGCAGATGAGTTAGAATTAAGTATTTAAATAAATTGAATTAATTAGTTATGTGCATGGGAGAGTATTTGTACTTCTCTTTTCCTTTCCACATGGATAATACCAGTTCCCGGTGAATTTATACACTTTTATGTGAAGAACACACTCCTCTGAGGGCAGTTTTTATGTGTATATGGTAGGACTGTTTGTAATTCAATTTCCTCTTTTTTAATGTGTTTAGAAATAATTGTAATGCCTGAATTTTTTGTAGGGTAGCCGTGTTTGTAGCTGGTAACGCTGAGGTGGATTCTTTCTTTATAAAAACTGGTATGGAAACCACTTTGGAAGCAGAAACAGCTTTAGACTTCATCTCCACGGTGCAGTTTTCACAGTACCCATTTCTGGTCTGTATGCAGATGGACAGAGTGGAGTCTCCATTCAGGTAAGAACTAACAGCACAGACTTTCTGAGGTGTCCTTCCAGCCAGCTTTCGGAACTTTTGGTTTTCACAGCCACAAGAGTTTAACCACTGAGGCCGAATTCCAGCCCAACACAATCAGGTGCAGCTCAGGCTGTTACAGACACTGACCTCTCTGCTAACCCCTTCTTCCCTGTCCCTCACCCCTAAGATTCAGAAGGAACCTATTTGAAGATCACAACTGATCAGCTCTGAATGTGCACTTTAGTTCAATTTTTTAATTTGGCTTTGCAAGTGAACTAACTCAAGTGGCAGGACACCAGTCCCCTCGTGTACAGTCAGTTCTGATGGTGACCTCAGGCTTTGCCAGCAGTAGTTCTCTTATTACACTGTTGAGAGAGGAAGTGCAAAGCCATAAATGAGCTGAAGTGGAAAGTTGTCTTCATCATCTGCTATTTACTAGTGTCAGCAAAAGTACCTGGTCTGTTAAGCTCTTGCAGCTATTGTGTTCTATCATGTTTTATTAAGGAGCCATATTTTATTTAGTTTTCCTGAAAACTAAATGATTGTGCAATAAGGATAAAAAGATGCTTTTCAGTAGCCAAAGAATAGTAACCGAAATGGGTTTACTACTCTCTCCTAATCCCTATTTGCTAAGACCTAAGGAAGATAACATTTGCAGAGCCCGTGCCAGCTTTCCATTCAGGTTTTTCTCATCCAAAAGATGGTAAAAACCTGAGAGGAATCAAAGAACTTGAGGATCTTCAGGAAATCCTAAGAAAACAGTATGTGCTATTCTGCAGCTACTAAAACATCTGCTGATTGTATCTGCTCACTGTGGAAGTGCCATCTCATCTGTATACAAGGGTGTGAGCTCTGCATAAACCTGCTGATGCCAGAGCCTGGTGCTGTGTCTTTGCAGGACTCACATGACCAAGTATGAGAGCCTGCCCTCTGGCAGGCGCTACACTGCCAGGAGAGGGAAGGCAGCCATGCTGGCAGGGAATGAATACCCTCTCCACCAGGAAAACTCCAACATGTGCAAGAAGGTGTTTGGCTCAAAGTCTGACTCGGCCGGCAGCTGGTTTTGAAAGTGGGACCTGAGCTCCTGCTTTCTGGAATCCCTCAATGACTTAGGCCTGCACGTACCTTACCAACGGGGAGCTTGACCTTGCACTGCTGCAGTTAATGGGAAATTTGCCATTGATTTCAACGGGCCAGGATCAAACTCTCAGTGCGTGCACAGTGTTTACATATTAACCTATATTTAAAACTTTTGTAAAAAAAAAACCCTCTAAGGCAAACAAAGACCAATTTGAAAGACCAAAAACCACTCCCTTAAGGGTGGTGCTTCTTCTTCATTTTTACTTTTTTGTGCCAAAAGCAAAAGTAATCCTTCATTTTTCTTTCTCGGGGAATACAGAAGTCTGTGTTTTTGACATGAAGAACAATTATGATGTATAAAGAATGATTATTTATAAATGTATTTTAAAGTATTTAGATGTTTTAGGCCTATGACCAATCCGTATTCAAATATTCAAGTACAATTAACATCTAGATAGGACCATGAATTCCTGCTTACTCAGTATTGCCTGTTTACAAAAAAGCAGGTTTTATTTTACATGATTTCAAAGGATTTTGCATTTTTTTAAGCAGTCAGAGCTGGATTATTATTATTTATCTTTTGAATTTTTTTTTTAGTAACTGCTGTAGTTAAATACAATTGATTAACAGTGTGGGGTAATGTTTCCAGAAGTTACAGTCGCCTTAATTCTGTTCTCATTGAAATCAATGGTATAATTTCTGTAGCTACCAGAAGCTGAAGCAGAGTTAAGCCAACACTGGTTGCTCATCAAGGTTGCCTCCTAAAAATTTGTTTCCCTGTGTGTAATCAAGGCAGGTGTATTTCAAAAAATGAGCACCCACTAAGGCAATTCTGAGCTATGAAGAAGGAAAGGGTCTTGAAAGAAATAAATTTTGGATGCAGTCTAACAAAGCCTGTGCAGAGCCAGAACATTTTCTTCTAGGTAAGTCAGGCTTGTATTTCGATGCAAAAAAATAATCACTACTCAGACAAGTCCTCTGATTAAAATTACTTATACACTTCAAGCAGTGTCTTCATAGGATCTCTGAAGGAAAAAAAAGTTTTACATTTACATCAGCATTGCAGATTAAAAAAAGAATATTCCCCATCCCAACTCAGCTGATCTCTGATCCATCTGATTTAATTTTTATAGGACAAGGTGGGCAAGTGCTGGTCACAAAAAAAGTAAAATAAAAAGCCAAGAACAATTGTTTTTTCAAAAAAAACCCCAAACCCAAAGGCAGGCAGGAAAACCTCATAGATTGTCATTAAAAAAAATTATTACAAGATTAAGAAAAAAATCCAAATTCTTTTGTATTGTAAAAAAACAAGAAGGCAGAAATCTGCAAAAATCAAACTGTCAGTGGGATGAAATAGTCTGCTTGTTGTCTTTCCTAAAAATGCTGGCACATTTCTAGTCAAAGCGTAAATAAAATGGGTAAAAATACAGTGTGAAGAAATGGTTTCCAGTCTTGTTGTCTGTTACTTTCTGGGTAGGGAAAGCCTGTCATTGGTGTTGATCAGGGTAAGAGGAGCCATTTTACTCACCTTCACAATATGAAGCAGTAACTTCAGTTGGACACTCACTTGTCCTGGGCTCCCTCTCTAATCCAGAGACCTCCAGCTGGATGCACCAAGGGCTGGAGGTGCCTGCCCAAACCCTCTGCCCAGAGGAGAGGTAGGACCCGGGCACTCCTCTTCAGCATCAATCCTGACCTCAGCATCCTCTCTCAAAGTCTGCACCCTCTGTGTTGTAGACACTCTTTGATACCTCCACTACTGTTTCAGGAACAAACTGAAGACAAGCTTTTGCATTCGTTATTACTACTTGCTCTTTGTGTCACATGAATCAAAAATAAAAGCAGAGCTAAGTGCTCACACACCTAGCAAGAGGCAGTCTCCTCCTGCAGTGACCCAACACCCTAAATATAGAAAGTGGACAATAAAATAGCTGCCATCACTGTTTTACCTGGAAAGAGTTGAGATATCAACCGCTGACACCTCAGCCCCACTCTGCCAGGCTTGCCTATCAATTTACAACCCAAAATCAGGAAAAAAAGGTTCTAGATAATGCAATTTAGCAATTTATGTAAGATCTTTTTCTGCTATCAGCAATCCCACTGCAAGGCTTGCCCCTTCTCAATTTTATCAAATTGAAGAACCAGCTTGTAAAGGGAAATTGTGGACCTCCCACAGCTTTGACACTTAAACAGAGCCTCTGAGACTCACACTGCTCCTTCAGAAGTGATACGTGTCTTCGTGGATATCCCTTGGCATGGCAGCAGATGCTTCTTAAGCTATCTGACCCCAACAGCTGGACATAATGGGGATTCCAGGAGAGGTTTAGTCCAGCAGCTGGGTAGTGGAAGGCCGTGGCTTCCTTACTTGGGCTCCATAGCTACGGAAACAACAAAAGTAACAAACTTCTAAAAATAAGGTGAAATTAATACATTGCTCGAGCCTGCATGTGGAGGGAAAACACACTTAGGGTTACAAACAAAGCAAATGCTCTAAGTGTTTATCAGTGGGGGTTGATCTCAAAGATGTAACATACATAGTTAATACTTGCACATATTTTTAGGTAATCAGCAATGGTAGCAATTAATAATTCATACATGGAGTTTAAAGAAGCAAATAAATTCTTGGTCCTTTCTTGTTGGAAGCCACAGAAGAAACAGTGCAATGATAATGCAGCTAAATCCAAAAAGCAACAGACTTGCAAAAGAGACTTGGAAACTTTCCCCTTCAGCTTTCCAGGAGTGCTGATTTTTAAAGAGTATTTTTCATATACTCTTAAAAAAATATTCATATATATAGGGATACAATTTGGCAAGCAGATTATGTGTTCTCAATAGCAACAAGCCCAGGGGACAGCAATTCTAAAATAGGTGGTTTTGTTGTTGTTGTTGTTGTTTTGGTTTTGTTGTTGTTTTTTGTTGTTGTTTGGGGTTTTTTAATTTTGTTTTTCTTTTTGTTTTTGTTGGGGGGGTTTTGGTGGTTTTTTTTTGGTTTCGTTTGGTTTTGGTTTCGGGGGTTTGGGGGGGGTTTTGGGTTTTTTTTTCCCTTTTTGGGTTTTTTTGGTTTTTTGTTTGTTTTGGGGGTTTTTTTGTTTGTTTTGTTTTGTTTTTTGTTTTTTTGTTTTGTGGGGGTTTTTTTTTTGGTTTTTTGTGTTACATTTTATGTTTGGATAGCTTGTTTAGATCTGACATCAGGGAATTCTCTGCTTCTCATTTTACTTTTTTCCCCCTCCTTTTGACAATAGAGTTGCACTTTTACCTTTTTGGTCTCGTCATTCCTACCAGTGATATTTTAAAGACTATGTAGAAACATAGAAGATTTTTTCCAACAGTCCTTGAAAATCCCAGACATATTCCACCTTTCAGTATATTTAAGGTATTGTAAGAAATCCTCATACTTTAATTTCAGTGGATTCGTGTGGTGTGAGGCACTTTGTGGCTGGACAATGGTTGCAAGACTGGGCCTCTTAGGGTAAGGTTAAAATTCATGTCTCTCAGTTTTTTTACTTTTGACCTCTCTTTTTTAGAGGTTTCAGCCTCAATTTTCCATCTGTTGTGAGAAACCAGCAGTGCTGTGAAGATCTTGTTACAGAGCTCTGTTGAAATCAGGCTCCAGGAGCTCTCCTTCAAGAAAAGTAAAGGAGAGTTCCCAAATTTTCTGGTTCACAACTCCAGGTCCCTTTGCAATTTCAGACTTCTCTAATTTGAGCAAAGTGATCCAAGGCCTTTCTCTCTGCTCTACACACCCACTATTAGTTTGTTTTGGTCATCCTTTATCTGCTGTGGCTACCCAGCTTGCTCCTGTTCAGCTAAGCCTGTGTGGCTGCACTCTTCCCAGTTCATTTCCCCCCCTTCCCCATTCTTCCCTTCAACATCTGTTCTCATTCCAATCTTAAGTCTTCTGGGGCTGCCACATGTGCCTCTGTATGGGAATCATTGCTTAGACATTAGCAGTGAAGCCACCAATGACATCTATTGTGGATGCAGTGCTAAGGTACAAATTCCAACGAATCTGGAAAGAGAGGGAGAAAGTCACAAACACCAAAGCAGTGTTTTAGCGGTGAACTTGTGCTTCCAGCAAGGTGGGAAGATCATGTAGCCGTGTCTCGGAATGATAAGGCAAATTCACAGCAGATGTCTTCATATTGTATTACTTGTAGATAAATAATGAGGTGGGAATCAGTTTTCCTTTAAGTATCTCGGGCACATGATTAAAAGGGAGATCATTATAATGTGCCCCTTACATACTGAAAACTGAGAAGCAAAAGTGTTCTTTTAAACTGTGAAAGTAATAATTTAGTTTTCAAGTCTACTCTGGGATTTTTCAGTGTTTGACTCATGCTTTAAACACTTGGACTTAATAACAGAAACATTCTCAATCTCCATGAACGTAGAAGGAACACACCAAAGCAGCAGAAGTTTTTTCTTAGTAATAACTCAAGGAATATTGCTACCCACTAATAAAGTAATCTTATCTTTGCTTGTATTGCAATATTAGGCAATGAAAATAACATAGAGAGTGAGCAGGAAAAAGTTATTCACCCCACCAATTGCTCTGTCTGAACATACTGCAACAGACAAAGATGCGGTTCTTTGGATACCCAAACCAGTCAAAGTTAGTTCACTGAAACTGGGGAGTTCTTTTTTCGTTTAAGTTATACTTGGGTAAAAAAAAACAAGCAATGCCAACTTCCCTTTGTCCTAGGAGGAAAGAAGAAAGAGAGATCAGATCAGAAAGAGATTTTCAATATTGGGACAAACTCAGGGAGACTCTGAGCGTGGGGTTTTTGATCTGCTCTGTGGTGAAATCCTCTCTTCTGTTGCTGTTTACATGTTGAACCAAGTAATGCCTCTGTTCTCACTTGTTCTGCACAACTGCGAAGGTAACTTTGCAAATATACAACCAAGCAGGACTGCAGGCTTACTTGCAGTGTGTCTTTTACTGAAAAATACATTTTATTTATCATAACATTCAAGAAAAAAAAAACAAAACAAACCCCAACATAATACAAATGCCAACTCATTCAGTTACAAACTTTGGTACTTGGCAGTTTCAGACAGTCTGTTCTCACGTGGCTGTGACGCACTGAAGTGTTCCCGCTGTGCAATTCCCAGAGCGACTCCGCTGTCCTTCAATCCCAGGCCCACGGCATCCTGCAGTGGGATCACTTCAGGTTTCAGCTATGCACTTGCCACAGTGTTGTCTACATTGAGAGCAGCTCAAGGAGTCCATTTCTCTCCAGTTATACATCTTCTTGTTCTTAATTCTACCTCCACAGGCAACAATCATCAACACGATGCGTTCACGGCATTTTCCCTTTTGCCTTACAGCCCACCCCTCTCTCATCAGACATACCACCCACATCCTCTTAACAATCATTATCCTTACTTCACATTTGCACTTTTAAATATCTTTACACCGATAACTAACCCACCCCTTTAAAAATGAGAGGAAAAAGAAAGGGGCAGGGGAAAATAAAGAAGAAATTAAAAAAAAAGAAATAGGTGAAAAAAAAGCACAAGCATTTTTGAAGTATGTGTTCTCGGGTAGCCACAAGTTAATGGCAATATATAAGCATAAGGAATGACACTTTGGCCATCAACACTAAAGAATAAAGGTAGCTTTGAATACAGACAAGGGGGAAAAACACCCCACACAACCCATAAATACATTTCAAATCATTCACCAATTGATTCACCAAGGGCTAAATTTGATACTGAGTGAAACCAACCCTGTTGCAAAAGACCAGAACAACATTCTGGTGCATCACTCCAGTCCCGCTCAAACTTTTAATTGGATCCTGACCTAAAATGCATGGACAGTTTGCTGGTGCAGCCCTCAAACCCTGACAACAGGGCTGGGAGGGAACTTGAGTGGTGCACAGGATTTTGCCCTGCTTTGCACACGGGGTGAATTTCATTTGTAACATATTATGACTGCACCGTGAAACATATAATACTAGCAGCTTGTGAGCCCTGACATGGAGGGCTTGACTCTGATCCAAGATATGTGGTTACACATCACCCCATCCACTGGAGAAATTCACCACTGGCTATACATGGAGGAGCACCATATTACCAGAGTTTTTTCTGGTGACCTTTTTTGGCATTATCTGCTGGGTCCGGCTTGACTCAAGCCCAGAGCTTGAGTTCTAAAAAGTGAAGAACATGGTGCTCGGGTCTGCAAGGCACTCAGCACTCTGGGATGAGTTCAGCAAAGCTTTGCATAGATGGGTGAAGGAACAAAAACCCTTCCACTGAAGTCCCCAGGAATCTGCTTAGATATCTGAAGTTGGAGATGCATGTGAAGGCTTTGCTGGGTCCGTGAAGCGAAGCACCTTGCAAAACTGACCCCTTGATGCAAACATGAAGTCGCTTCAGTAACGGACAAAATCAAGTAAACACTGTTTGACATTAGGATTGACACATTCCACTGAAGTAATCTCCCCTGAGAAAATAAATACCTGTTGGTATTCCCTCATTTTATTGCTTCCATCTCCACAGGCAGTAAAAAAAAAAAAAAACCCTGCAAAATTTTCCTCCAACAAATACATGTTGAAATCCTGGGCACTTGTTTTCTATGCTTTTTTTTTTTCCTTTCAAGTACACCGGGTGAAACTGTAAACCTGAGGTTGTGTGTGCAAACCTATATCTTGTAAACTGCAACGTGAAACTCCGCTCCAAGCACCGATATAGGAAAAGGTAGGACAGGAACATTTTGGAACAGGGATGCTAGTATTATACTGAACGTCCTGTGTGTGTCACAGGGGACCATCTACTCTGGTACCTGCACTGTCCTGCAGTCCCAAGTACTGTTCTGTTTAACACTGATACTCTAATCACAACACCTACGGACTTCTCAGTCGTGAGAGGTGGAGAAGCATTCATTTCCTTTAAGAGGCAGTCAGCCCGAATCCCAGTGGGAAGTTAAAGCTTGTAACTGCAGACTGTACAACTCAAGAGCACAGGGATTAGCCTTACACGATGTGTGCTCTAGCTGGGCACACCAAGCTCTTTAAAAAGGGTTTGAATATTCATTGGATTTCCACAATGACAAAAATAAGTGAGGAGATGTATGAGAAATCACTCTCTATCTGCATGCTTGCAGCGCATTTCATCCTGAGGGCAAGTACAATTTGTGCCTGTAAACAAATAAATTGCACTGAAATACAATCTCACACATATGCTTAAAGACAGTTCTGCCTGAGTTTTCTGCACCTTGTGAGTTACTCAGGAAACTGAAAGCCCAGGACTTATTTTAAAAATGGGAAACACTGAAACTTCCCTAGCTGCAGGAAACCTCAAGGACAGGTGGAGGAAAATCCTGCCTGTGGACAAATTATAGACTTTTGGGTTTTGCATTTAGACTTTAGAATTCTAATCTGTTACCTCAAGAAAGCTTTATGTTATATAATTTAGGTTTGCTCTTACATTTATTTGCTTCCCAAAGAGCTTCACTGAACTGAAATTTTGGGCAGCAAACAGACTATTGTATTTTAGTTTTACTGTCATAATAACAATTCTCTTTTGCTGAGACAAACTAGTTGCTGGTAACAAAACAATCAGTTTGAGCAGAGTTGGACATATAAATCACTGCACTTTCAGTAATCTTATTTTATATTTTCTTGTTCAAAAGATAAATATTTTCTTAGCAAATTGTAATTGTAGCCCTCAGATAAACCTGTCAAACAACAGCTAAAGAAACAACTACATACTACTGAGGCTGTAACATTAAAAATTCCTCTTGCAGGGCATTGTTTTCAACAATGTTGCAATCGAAGGAAGAATAGACTGCAGTCTTAAAGAAAAATAAATGCTATTTTCTCCTTTAGAACCAGGATTTTAAAATATTACATTCAATTTCTGGTTTCCCAGTATTTAAACACTGTCATAATTAAGGCAACTTGTGATGTTCAACACAGTACAGAGGAGCAAACAAAATATGAAAGCAATCAAATGTGTTTTCTGACACTTACACAGTTTGTTTTGAACCATGCCAAAAAAGAAACACTAAAGATAAATTTAACCCTACAGCTCTCTTCATTTGCAATTCCAAGTGAGAAGTACAGAGTACAAAAAAATATCTGATTGCAAATTGTGACTAAAACCTATATGGAAGACCCTCATTTACTGCAGCAGGAGAGAGCTGAGGGCTTTATTTTAGTTTTGAAGAGCTGCAGAGCTGCACTGGATCATCACAACACATTCCAGGAACCTGAATGAGGCTGTGTGTAGATCCACACTGCAACACTGCTGCATTTACACCCTGCATTTTACAAACAGCTGTAGTGGCATCACTACCTTTGGCTACCAGCACAGAGGCAATGCCTAAAGCCTGCAGATCGGCTTCAGCACAAAAACAACTTTGCACAAAATAATGCAGTAATTTAATGCTGCTCACATAATTAAATGTAGGCATACTCCAAAACAGGGGAGCATTTAGGAGAAAACAAGAAACTTACATGCTTGTTTTGTATGATGAAGCAAAAAAATTGAGAAAACTGTAGAAGCAGTTTTTAGGATTAATGTTGAAGAGTTACCAAGTGCATTTCAAATTAAAGAAGCATAATTCTTCTTCCTTATTGCTGTGGAAAAAACAAACAAACAAAACCAGAAAAGCATCATTAATATGGATTGTTAGAGAGCTGCCACAACAATCTGAACAATCTTTATTCCTCTGGAGAAGTGCATAAATACCTCCTTTGTCATCACGCTATTCTTGCTACTCATGTCCTAAGCTACTGCCAACAACCAGACAACAGCACCCAACTTTTTAAACTGAGTCAGTGGTCGGGAAGCCCTGGTTTTTGAGCAGAACCCATCCTTTCTGCTTAAGGTGTGGAACATGCTGTGCCTTACAACCCCACAGCTCCTGGCAGACTGGTCCTGGAGAACCCCATGGACACAGGTGGGAAGAGGGCAATGTGACCTATGCGGGATTTAAGCGATCCATCTGCTCAGTTAAAGAGCTGGGCACCTTCCTTACCAACACAGCATCCAGCATGGAATACGTCAGGAAAAGGGAAACAACCCATACCCACATGCTCCAAGATTCGTGGAGTTAAGAGTTAAATACTGGCTCAGGAAATCATCCTGGGCAGGAGGAGTCATTAAACTCACCATTAACTTTTATTGGTATCAAGGCTAAGCACTATTGAAACGTTTCCTAAGTAGACTCAGCTTTGAACACAAGGTCATGCCTATTTGCATTTGTAGACTGATTTACTAGATCAAATGTTGAAGCCTGTTTAGTTCTTGGAATATTCCAGTATTTCCCACTAAAACTGGGTAAATTCTTTCTAAATTCCCAGCAAAGGCATCAGAATAAGTAAATCCTATGTACTGCATATTACATTATAAGTTGACTTCTTGACTTAGTCATGTAGAACACATCCTGCTGAACTGGGAACAACTAAAACAAAGTTTAAGAATACCAATTTATGAGTCTTTAAAAATCATTTTTATATGCTATCCACAGAAAATTAATTTTTAAAGACAGGCATAGATTATCTGATAGCAGTTTGGAAGAAAACACAACTAATAATTATATTCGCATATATGTTCCTGTAACTATAAGGTGTTTATGCTCATGTTTGAACAAAACAGTGAAAAACACCCTTCTAATATTGGCAGTACAATTTACTACAGTTGCTTTCTACGTTGCTACCTGTTCTTTTCTCATTTCTTTACCTAACACAAGGCAGCAACTCCACAGACTATAATGAGGGAATAGATACAAAAGATAAAAACACATTTTCAGTCATTCATGCTGGGAATGAGCCCCTGTCAGACAGTCCACTCACTATAGGCTGGTGCTCTCTAGGCTTGGATGAAAATTTATTTGAACCGAAAATTAGCATCACTTCTTTCCCATATCAAGAATGAAGTGCAGCAGGCAAGAACAATGTTGCTGAAGCTCCCCATCTCCTGTGAGTAAAGCAGAGGAGGAAGAGAAGCAACCTTATGACACTGCTCAGAAACATGCACATATTTTCTACTATTTTCTGCATATCAAAAACTTAGGAATAGTTCAGAAATGGCAGCTCGGATCTTGTCAGAACACAAATTGATGGGATCCATTTTATCCCAATGATTATGCAGAAAAGAGCACCGGATACAAAAGGAAGCACTGGAAGAGCAGCACCTGTGCAGAGGATTTGGTGCCAACACCACCACGGGCATCACACCATTACCAAAGATTCAAGTCACACTGACCTCCCACAGGTGACAGAGACCAAGATGGAGCAGTCCTTAACACAGTGATACAGTTTGTGAATGAAGATGTGAAAGAAATAGAGCAAAGAAGGGAAGAAGATAATGTGAAGTGCAGAAAGGAATTCAGGAGTGGAGAAAAAGAGAATTCATTCAGCTCGTTTTGCCTAGTAAAAAAAAAAAGGACCTGAAAGGACAGTACTTTATTCAACTCCCACACTCAAAGGATGAAATCTGGCTGGTTTAAAATCCATTTTAGGATCTGCACTGCATTGCTACAATCAAAAAACCCTGATCTGATGTGAAAGCGACTAACTGGAATTAAAAAAGTTAACAACAGTTCACCCGTTGATTCACATGAAATTATACTGCTGTTCTTGTTAGGGGAAAAACACTACCCCAAGCAAACAAATGCTTTTCATTAGGAAGGGAATGACAAAATAGATAGAGGAAAATAATGGAAAACAAAAGACAAAGTAGATAATAAAAGAGAGAAGAAGAGGAAAAATTATCCACAGGGACATGGAAGTTACGTAGGTGAATGAAAATAACAGGAAGAAGAAGACTATAGATGTGATTCCCCTCTGGCATATACTTAATTTTCCACTGAGAGATAAGATACACGAATAACCAAAGTCTAATGACAAGTTAAATACGTCCTGCAGCATGCAGTTAACATTATTTAAAGACTGTCAGAACAGGTCAAGGGAAAAAAGTGCATCCATTGTCCAGCAGCAGGACACCTCCCTCAGCAGGTCTGAGACAGCCCGGAGGGGGCATCCCTGTCTGTATTAGACAACGAGCACCTTGGCATGATCAAAGATTAAAAGAATGGTAAAATTAAACTAAAGCCTGCACACTGCTGAATGACCTTCTGTGCTGAGTGTGCATGTTTTTGCATCACCAGACTTTTGGGGCAGCTTTCACACAGTTTTGTAGTGGTAGAGCTCTGACACAGCACAACAAAGCAGAGCTTCTGTTTTAACTTCACCAGTGAGAAAGAGTCGTTTGCTGAGAGCATCACCTGCCTCAGCAGGCACTGAAGGCAAGCTAATTATGTGATAACAGGCTAATCCTCTGGGAACTGAGGGGCAGGGCACACCAGGATTTATGATGGTTTTCACATTTAAAGAGTGATACAAGGAAAAATAGAGGTTTTTGTTCAAACAGCTCCTGTTACATCTACTATATACCCCACCTTTTCAAAAACGCCAAGTCTCTAATCTGAAATCTAACAAATTCCTTCTGCAAGCAGTCTCAATTCAGCCTCCAGACCAAATGGAAAATAATCAACTACTTTTTGCCATTTTGTCTAAATTCTCCATGAAGACTTTACTGGCAAGATGAACTCAAGCAGCACAGCAGAGCTCAAGCTAAACTGGCATGTTGCCTGTCCTGAGTGACCCATAAGGGCCAATGAAAACAACTTCATCCACAGCCAGGACAAAAGAATGGAACTTTCAAGATGAAATATTTACAAGCAGAGAAGTAAGTCACATTGATAAGGTTTCATTCAACAAATAATCTACTATGCAGTAGTAGATGATGCAAACTAAAAAAAAATATTAAAGTGAAATGAATAACCCAAGTGCTGGAAGACAAAATTTACCCTCAAGCATACAACTGGACAAAGCTCAGTGCAAACTAGTGACAAACCCAAACTTCTGACTGTTGCCACTCTTCCACTTTTTGCCTTTTCATATACACCAAAAAACCAACTCTGTGAGTCCTTGGTAAGCCACAGAAGATTTGGCAGCTCTGCCTAACACTGCACATGGTAAAGATGAGCCATGCATTCTAATGCAAGAGGCAAAAGGAGCAGTGACACCAATCCTGAAGGCACTTTTGTAATATTTCAGGTCTTTAAAATGAAATGTCATCGTTCCTTGGTTATTTTGCACAAGACATACTGCACCACACGGTTTCAGTGCATGCTGTACACCCAGTCCCATGCCCTCCTCCTCGCTCCAGGACAGGTACTCAGTGCCCCTGCACGCACATCCCTGAATTTGGAGGCTGGCCCTGGGTTACACCCCAGGTAGCTGGACACTGGACACTGGACACTGTCAGGATTATGGCACTCCAAGCTCAGAGCTGCTGTGTAAAACTGTGCTTTGCAGCGGTGTTCCTGGGAGCCCTCCTGCAGCACAGGCAGATGTGGGCACCTCTGCCCCTGCCAGCAGCCCCATGGCTCCAGGGCAGCACACCAGGGAGCGCTCCATGCATCCCTCTCCCTCACTCCACTAACGAGACGGACCCAAAATAAGGGCTTGCCTCCATCAGACTCCTCTCCCACTCTTCTTGAGGTGGGGGAGAAACAGGTTCAGGGGAAAGAGAGAGGTGCTCACCTCCCCTTGGGAGGAAGAGAGAGAGGTGAGACAAGAGGAGGATATGTTGCCGAGGTGAAGAGGCTCTTTCATGGCTCGCAAGATAGGGCCAGATGATGGATCCAGACAGAGATGCCCAACCACGCTCCCATCCCCGGGAGCAAAGGGAGGTGCTCCAGCCATGGGGCTGCACAAATACAGGCTATGTGATGAGAAGCTATGCTGTGCTTCTCTGAAACTGCCAAAAAAAGAAGCTCCAAGGAATACTGCTCCAACGGGTGTGCCTAACCTTTCTATCTGTATTTTACACTCTGGTGAGGGCCCCTCTGTGGACCCTCTCTCCCCTGAGAAGAAGCTATGGCAGCGCTGTCATGTGGCCATTAACCCGGTCTGCCCCGACCCATCCCCGGTGACAGGCAGCACCCACTCACCCGCGCTCTTCACCGGTGCTCCACCACGAAGCGCATGGTGGTGCCGTCGAAGGAGGGCGGCGCGACGATCCGCGGGCCGGTGGCCGGCGCTGTGATGCTGATGACCGGCTTGGCCTCGGCTGCCCCGTGCCGCGGCGGCGGCGGGCCCTTGCTGGTGGCAATGTAGTAGGGACTCTCGGTGAAAGCTGCCTCTGGCGCGGCGGGGCTGCCAGGCTCTGCCGGGGCGCTGGCATCGCTGCCCGGGTGCGACAGCGGGCGCTGCAGGGCGCCGGCGGGCAGCACGGTGGCGGCGGGCAAGAGCCCGGGGTAGAGCATGTAAGTGGCGCCATAGGCGCCGGCATTGAGGGCAAGGGGCGAGAGAGGCAGCGGGACGGGAGCGACGGCCGGCTGCTGGGGCACCGGCACCTCCACGTACTGCCCGGTCTCGGGGTCGAAGAGTCGCCGCTTGAGGGGCTGCTGCACAGGCGTGTCCACCAGGTAGTTCTGCCCGGTGCTCACGTCCAGCAGCACCTTGCGCTGCGTCTGCGGGAAGGGCTCGGCCGCTGTGGCAGCGGCGGGCACGGAGGGCGAGAAGCAGAGCAGCGGCGGCGGCGCGGCGCCGGGCAGGGCGGCGAAGGGCAGCGGCGGGCGGTACAGGGCGGCGGGCGCGCCCTCGG
>VWZT01003569.1:91171-123462 GCA_013397055.1 Pachycephala philippinensis | reverse complement strand
TTGCGGGCTGGGGCGGGGGCGCGGGCCCCGTCCCGCCGCCGCCCCCTCCGGGCCGGCTCGGGGGCTGGCGGGCCGCTGGCCGGGCGCGTCCATGCCGGGGCCGTCGGGGCGCGGCNCCCTCCCCTTCCCTCCCCTCCCCTCCCGTCCCCTCCTCCGCCCGGCGCGCCGGCTCCCGGCCCGGGCGGGCATCGCCGCCGGGGGGCCGAGGGGTCGGGCCGGGCTCCGCTCCCCCCGCAGCCCATCGCGGCACAGGCTTTCCGCGGGGGAGCTAGCCCTGCACATCCCGGGGCGCGCCCAGGTCCTCCCCGTTTTCCGAGATGGGCTTTACTCGGGCGGCCCCAGGCGCGGATTATACATAGAGCCGGCGTCACTTAGGCCGGCTGAACCACATCCTATTTTAAACGTCTATGTTTGCCGGAATACAGGCGCCCGGACAGCCCTTGGAAGGGGAGAGCTGCCCATGCCTGCAAAGATGCTGCCACTGCCCAGCTCCCCGGGGAGCCGGCGGCACCGGCTGGAGGAGACAACTCCCAGGGCACCGACTGAGCGCGCAGCTTGTCAACAGCAAGTGCACCCTCGTTCCACACGCAGCAGTGGCTAAACAGCTATTTTCTTCCTTAAATTATACCCCTGCACCCTGTGTCCCCACTTGCAGGAGGTGTGGTTGAGTAGGGACACCCTATGGATGCCGGCCTGGCGCTGCACCTTTACAGTAGTCCAGAGAGCCACCAGTCTCCAAGAAATCTTTCTCTTTCCAAGAAATGCTGGTTTAGACACAACCAGCACCTAAGACCTATTAATAGGCATTTCTATGGCATGCCTGACCTTTGGTGGCTGAGAGCTTTACTGAGCGGTCCCCAAGATGACACACCAAAAGTCACTCCAGCACCATGGAAGTTTTGAAAAGACAAGCTGTTAAACACCGAGGAGGAGAAATGAAGGAAAGCGAGCAATGCTGAGGAGTAGCTCTCAGGTATACAATGTAGATAACATCCTAAATTTACAGCTTAAAAAACAACATCCCAAATTTACAGCACCTGAACACTTAGGTGAGCAAGCTGGCATTGGGCTGGTAACACTGAACTGAGGTGGGGGAGAGTTGTGGAAATCCCTAAAGCGATTACCAGGATCCAGGACCTTACAGCTGCATGCACTGGCATGGTGTGCAGCTCTGCCAGGGATGCCACAGGGATAGAGGAACCAAGATGCAAAGCAGACGCCATCGCAGAACTCTTCCCAGCACTGTCCATGTCAAAACAAGGGTTTCCCAGTGCTCCCACCACCTCATCCCACCCCGCAGCCAGGCTGCTCTGCTGCCATCCTCCCCATGGGGTTGCATTGTTCCTGCTGCCTCCAGGAAAAATGACCTCCCTTCTTTACTGAACCCAAGTGGAGCCTTGTGAGGCTCCCTACAGCAAAGGCAGGTTCATAGCCTGTTTCAGATAAGGGTCTCTGCTGCCTGGAGGAAAACAAGTGAGGTGGGTCCAGTTTTTAGTCCCCTACATAGATACATGGTCATTTCTTAGGCTGCAGATTGACAGGGTAGTAAATATTCCTGAAGCACCACGTGATATTTTAACAGAAAGACACGTCTTCCAAACCTGGAGGGTTTGGAGCAAATCAGGCCACGTGCAGTGAAGCTCTCCCCAAGCAGCAGGGATAACTGATTCCCATCCTTACTGAGCCTGTCCTGCCACCAGTGTGCTGTTAATGAGAAGCTGGGCACCAGCTTTTGTGAGTATTAGGCTTCCTCAGCCTTAATCTTAGGCCAGGTTTATGTAGCTTCAACTCCCCTGGTACACACAGTGACTGCAGTTCTCCACGGAGCTGTGGTAAATGGCATCACCATCCCTAAACAGCTTCACTGGGTTTTGTGTCCCATCCACACATACTACAGGCTTGCCCCTCTGTCTCAAGCAGCCACAATAAAATCATGACATAACTGGAGAAAGACAGTATTTTAGCACATTATTACAGGGCATCTTGGTTTTAATTAATGATGGGCTAAGAGTAGATCCTTAAATACAGTCCTTTCCAAGTGCTTGGGATGCTGAGGAATGCATTTTAAACCCTGATCATCCATTGTACTTGGGTGACTGCTGGCAGCTGTAGCAGCCTGGCCTTCTGCTCCGCCTCTGCCTTCTACCAGATGCCTCCTCTTGAGCAGGGTCTCCACCCCAAGTTCTCTGTGCCCCCACACTCTGATATCCCAAACCAGGATCTTGGGTGTCAGTCTCTCACACCTTACTCTCCTCTCTACTGTTTGGTGTTCCTGCATTAAGAGTACACAGTGAATCAGATCTTTGCTCCCCAAACCTGCACGATTAAAAGTGGTGGTGTTTTTTTGAGTTGTAACAGTTGTTCGAGTACTCCTGCCAAGATCCCCAGACAAGATCCCCACCAAAATGAGCATCGAAACTTGACTCTTTATTTATCTATTTTCACAGTCTAATTTCTAGCTATGGTCCTGAGATGTTTTTTTCTGCTCTTTTCCTTTGGTGGTATTTTGATCTTAATCTACTCAATCGTACAAACCCAGGCAATGACTCTCAACACTGAGGCTGAAACCATAATGGAGCACTCTTACATGTGTGTTTATAACATACTCATGTCCCCAGCACAGGGAATTTATGCCCCTGGTGACAAAAATACATACACAAAATCCACACCTGTTCTTCTCTACTTTCAGTCATGGCTAGCCCTGGAGGCAGTCAGATGTGGGTATTTCCCGTGGCACTAAGACTTTGCTACAGGGTACAGAGCCACACAAATCCTAATGCCATTTGTAAAAAGTGAATCTCTGACATCCAGCTTAAGTGCTCTAATCACTGTATGGAAGAGCAGGGGAAAATGAGAAGGATTTCCTCCTCTTTTTTTTGTATCAGAAATTTCTGCACTGATGCGGCACCAGCTCCTCAGAGATGCTTTGCTGCAAATCTGGCCCTGAGCAAAGCGTAAAATTCCATGGGGTTTAGGCTTAATGCCTTCTCCCCAGCCTTTCCTCTTAGCTACCATAGTGTCAGCTTTTGTAAAGCCTGTTTTGGAGGTGTCTAATAGCCTCTGTGCATCGCATCCAAAGCTTGGGTGCGCAGCTTGAACCCAGGACTTACTCCCCAGGACTGCTCCTCTGTGGTGCTGCCTCACAAGGGATCAGAGTGCTCCAAAAGTTTTGCAAAGGTGTCCATGATTTTGGGTTTAAGTTTTTTTCTGTATCTATTACAGTTTCCAGACAAACCCTACAGCAAGCAAAGGGATAGACCTGTTTGGTCACAGTCAAAAGTACACAGGAAAACTGCAGCTCCCTCACATCTTGCAAATAGCAATTTCTTGCTCTGTGCTGGCATGACACCTCCATTGATTAATAATCAAGTCAATGTGATTTGGTTAATCATGTGGGATATAAGTAACAAACATAATCCTAGTAATACCCAGCTGAGGCATGCATTAGTATCAATTACTCTCTTGCGGTTTCCACCTTTAAATCTCTCTCACTCGCTAACAGTACCAAAGTCTAAGATTTCTGCATCCAAATCTGTCATGAAGTGTTACTGGAGCTGTCCTCACAATCACACAAAATCTGTATGTTTAATGCCTCTTTTACCATAGCAGGCGCTCTGCTTTTAAACTCTTTCTGGTAAAAATAACAACTTACACTCTTAGCCACATTCTGTCCTTTGCTCGTAAAGGTTAGGTCAGACAGGTAAAGGTGATGGGGAAAATGCAGATGGGCTGAATTAGCTCTGTGCTTTAAAATATGTTACTCATGGAAGTAGCAGGGAAGTGGGATTTAAAAGGGATTTGAGAAGAGGCACTTAAGAGCGGAACCAAGAGATGAAGAATGAGGTTAGGGAGACTGTAACTATACAGTTACATAGGAGATCATACAGAAGAAGGCATAGGGTTTTTTCCTTTAACTGAGACAGGAAGGAAAGTGAACAACTGGTGGGGGAGTATTTAGTTGAGTTTTCTCTGACTAGGGAAAGGTAAAACATTAATCTGTTAATTTAACCTTAGGAAATGTTAATACCACTTCACATATTTTAGTTCTTACAGTGTTGGTTCATCGCAAAGGAGTTATAAAAATCAGGTTCATACAGAAGAAAAATCAAAATATTATTTTCATGGAGAAGACAAACCCTGTTCCAGTAACTAAGATGGTCTGCAGGAGAGGTTATGCTTTTTGCATGGAAAGCGATGTCTTTCACAGAAAATAAACAGCATAGGGATTCTGTTGAATTCTGTGCACAGCAAAAGATGCCCACTATAGGTTCAGAGGGAGATGAAGAATGATAGAGTCATAGGGAGAAGCTTTAATTTTTGGCTGATCATTCTGTTGAGTAGTATTTGCATACTGCTGGATTTAATTTTTCTCTCGGTAGTTTTCTGGTAACATTGCACATTGTCAAAGTGAGCTCTGTGGTAAACTTCATCTTTGAAATGAAAGCAAAAAAATACATTACTGGAGTTTAGGTGTGTGTGTTTTGTGTGTGTGTATGTTAAAGAGAAGGGAAAACTGAAAACAGCACCCTGATTTTCTGTCAGGACTAGGACCCAAGGAGGAGGGAGCAAACGCCACTTCAGGAAAGAAGAGGTGGATTTGTGGTTTAGCAATAAACAGTGAAGCCCAGTACACATTATAAATCTCCAAGTGCTACCAGATCTATTGAGAGGAAATACAATACCACATGTGTAGTTTGCTAGTAAAGTGAAGTTTTCTAGTAAAACCAAGTGGAAATAAAATGAGGTTTTTGTAGCTTGCACTAAAATAGTGTTTCTTATGGCATTTAGCAAGGAACTGACTGAAAAAGTACTAAGAAAAAACTAAGTAAAACCAACACCTGAATGGCTCAATCCTTTCTCTCACAGAGACAATGCCAGTTAAGAGGATCCTTTCCTATTCCATCCCAAGCCTGTTGAAGAGATTGAGGGGCTCTTCTAAACACTCAACCTGCAAATGTAAACCAAATGTGCGCTCCTTCCTGGCAGACCTCTCCCTCTCAGTGAGAGTCAGACCTTTCAAAAGAAACTCCAGAGCTGGGTGGATTTCAAGACCCTAACCTGAGTGCTTGAGCTTGCAGGATTCAAACACCCTGGCATGTCCCTCCGAATGGGAGGCCACTTTTCCTCCTAGGATGAGATAGGATCAAGTTCTGGCCACTGCCTTACACTCTGCAGTGCATTCCCATGTAACTGAGCCCCTGCGAGCAGCAGTGGCTGAAGTGCTGTGAAACAACAACCCCCTGCCCTCCCCGCAGCTCCCTCTGGCCCTTGCTGTAAGCAGCTCCTGCTGGATGCCTTACAAGGTCTGCAGGAGATATGTGGGTTTTTAAAACAGATCCTCCCCCTTGCTACCCATCCTTCTCTTCCAGACCCCAAAATCTCATGCCAAAACAAACAGGCAGGAACATAATCCCAGAACGAGTTTAGATTTCGCCCGTACTTTTCAGTCGTGCTGCAAATACAGTCTAAATATGTGTTCATGTATTTATATGGGGTGTCTGCTACTCAGACAAAATAAATCAAATACTTGCTGAATTTTGTGCATGTCAGATTAAACCGTGTCTACAATGTCAGTGATACAAGAGAATATTCTGGTGGCTATTACATGTAGACAGCAATAGCACATGCAAACTGTGGGAATCTGTTGAATAAGACTAATTATAAACACTTTATTGCTTTCACAGACATCCTGGCAGGTGCCTGTCCAGCCTGCACTGACAAATTTCTGCTTGCAGAGACTTCATGGCTTCCCCAGGCCACCCTCCTGGTACCTGATTGTCCATATACCATCAGAAAGATGGTCCTCAGGCCTATCTGGCTTCTCCTTGCTGTCAATCCATTATTTCTGCCACAGATGGAGGAAGAAGATTCCCACTCTATGCTACATGTTTTCTTCATAGCTAAGGGTGACCGGTGTGCTTCCTTCAGTCTCCAGCTTTCACTATCCCTAGGTTCACTTCAACTTTACCTGTGGGACATGGCAGCTACATCTCCCATCACTGCTCTTCAGATGCCCTTTAGCCCATCTGTCCGTGCAGCGAGAAGCGCTGCCCACAAGACACCAGGTGGAGCCTCCCCCGTGGTGAGAAGAGGGACGGAATAATTTTGTGTCCTGCTCGTCCATCCCTGAATAACATCCATTGTTTCCATGATGGCATGATCGTGTCCTTCAGCTTGGGCCCTACCCTGAGCATGTTTTCCATTTTTCCTCTAGTTATTAATGAAAATACCGAACAAACACAATTGTGTTGACCCCCATAGGTTCACTACTAACACAAATTATGCAGTATTTGTAATTGACCTTCAAGCACGATCCAAACAATCTTTTCTCACCTCATAATTTCACCAGCTCAGTGCTTCCCTACCTGGCTAACAGAAGAGAATCATGCCCTGTGAAAGGCAAACACACCATTTCTGCTCTCTCTGCAAAGCCCATTGCCCCATTTCAGAAGAACTCACCAGGCTATCTCAAGCTCACATTGTTATTTATCTGTTCTTTATCTTTCTCTCTCTTTGCCTACAGAGTGCAAGTTTATGACCGCATTTCTCCAGGAACAGAAGTTACACCAACTGATTTCAACTTTGCTGCTCCTTTTCCCAGGCCTCTCAAAGTCCCTCTTCCACAGGAGCAGCTCTCCCAGGTGCTTGGGTCTGTTCAAATCTCCAATCACGGGCCTGCCTTTGGAAATGAACTTTCTCAGTGACCCTATTCTTTGTACAGTATTATTGGGTAACCCGAGAACTGCAGATGTATCTGATTATTGGAACTGTGGAGATGATTGCCAAAAAACCCGAAACCATGACCTTTCCTTGAGTTGTTATCAGCCAAGCTGGTGGGGGGAAAGAGAGATGATTTATGACCATTTATTAAAATTACACAAAACTGATTATAGAGGTAGATTTCAGCTGAAAAGTTCAGGCTTGAAATCTGCCTGCATAGTTTGGGGTATTTTGACATGAGAAAACAAGGAATTCTCTCCTGAAGCAATGTGAATGTAAATGGATTATATTATTATGATGTTTTGTATTATATTTTAAAAGACATCTTATTTATACACAGGATCTTTTTCTTAATTTTCTCCTGGTTTATTAATTTATTATTTTTATTACTAGATTTTGTTAAATCTAGTTTTATTATTATAATATTTTTTAAAAATCCATTTTTAACTGGCCAGGGGCCATCACACGAAAACATAAAGCAATGCTGGTTTTTTTCCCACTTACTTTAGAATTAAAAATGCAAGCAGTCAGTCTGGATTTTATATGGGATAACACCATCCCTTTACACAATTAACTGCTTTGCAGAGGGGTTTTGAACTCTGGCAACAATTTGTTGACAAAGAAGAGCTCCTACAGATGAAAGTGCGCTCGAGCAGTCGATTGCGAATCTGCTCCGAGACTGTAACATGAAATTGCCATGCTTTGGAGAACAGCCAGCGTTGGATCAGGATTAATTTGCTCCCGGGGTTCAATAAATAATGTCGGGAGGGTCCCGTGGAAAGCGATCCCCGCGGGTTATGCGCAGCCCCTGCCACACAGGGGCCTATGTTTGGTCACCGAGCTGGGTGCGCGCAGCGGCCGCCCGCAGGCATTTCTCACCGGGCTTACAGCAAAAGCCAGCTAAAGTGCCTCCCAGCCCCTGGCAATGACAGGGGGGATCAGGCAGCCCTCGGAGAGAAGCTCCCTCGGGACGGAGGGGCTAAATATAGGGGAGCTCAATAACCACCATTATGATCCACATGCGATGCGCCTACCCGGAATTAAGGTCACGTCCATGCTTTTGTGTATGTTCCTCCACTGGCTCGCTTGGCTTACAAATCAAAGAATTGCAGGTGAGAAGCTGGCTACATGATGAGGAGTTATAAATCCAGCCAGTTTCCATCTGACAAAACCTTTTAGTCAGTACGTGAGGCAACTGCAGAGGAAAGTAAGAATAAGGTTTTTTAAATCCACGTGTAAAATCCATTGTAAAGGTCAGGTTTATAAGGAGACCATCCCAAAATGCTAATGACATGACAGTTTTACGAGGCTGGAAAATGATAGCTTGGCAGAAGCTGAGTAATACTAGAGCAAGGGATTTATTTAAATTGGACTACTTTTCATTTATTTATTTTTTATTTTGTCCTTGATCCTTCCAGATCTCACAGAGATGAAAAAGGTGTAAGTAGCTCCCCATATTCAGCTGACAAGTGAGGTAAGAAAAGGTTATTTATGTGAGGCATTTTTCTGTAATTTTACCCTCCAAAGGTTTTATGTATTTTTCTGCAGAATATGTTAGTGAAAGTTATACAAATTTTAATGCCGATACTTTGCAAAAAATACATAAAACATCAACTCTTAATAGCTAGCCTCAGAAACAGAAATAATAAGAGTTTCTACATGAACTTTAACACAGTTTTAACTTAGAGAAACTGCATTTCTGCATAGGACAGAAGGACAACCGGTCCAGAAGAGCTTGCAGTCAAATGTATACGTTTAAGAGAGATGCATGTGCACCCTAAGAATAAGCCCTTGTGTATCTAACCAGAGCAAAAGTACTTTTTCATTTGCAATAAAAAAATCTCTCTCATCTTAACACTGTTTCCCCAAAAAGCATATCAACACCAAATCTGGGTTTGTTGGTTCATGGTTTTTTTACCTCGTGCAATGAGTTGATTCACCCTTTAGAAGACTGCAAGCACCTGAACACATCCTTCATCAGCTGAGCAGTTCTTGCTATGCTGAAGCTTAATGAAGTTTTCATTAAACAGCAGTTTCAAGTTTGGCCTCAAAACATACAATATCTACCTATCAAAATATAGCTGTAGATATGCTATAGCATGTTATCTATCTATAGTTATACAGAACATACAATATCTATCTATAGCTATGCTAGATATTTGCTTCTACACTTCTGTGTTTCCCATAATTCCTTTAATCAACAGTGAAAAATAGGAATATTTTGAAAAATAGGAAAAATAGGAATATTTTAAACACAAAAATGGTGTATTCTCTTTTCTGCAAGGAGGCTGAGGTTCTCTCTCCAGGTCTGCTACTTTTCTTTACCACAGCATTCTGAGAACACAGATGGTGTCTCGGCACCCCGGGGTGTGGGGTTTAGTAGGATGCTGTGCACAGAGCGTGCAGGCCTGATCCTGTGAGGTGTTGAGTGCTTCCCAGGAAGTGATGAGCTCTCTGAAATCCCTGTGACTCAGATCCCCAGGCCGGGCAGACACTGACCACATCTCCCCCGACATTCCCTCCTGGGAATCCTTCTCTCTACAGCATGCACCAACCTCATCCTCAAGTGTTACCCTTACGGAGGTTCTCAGTTAATAAATTGATCATCCTGGTAATGAGGCAGGGTGAATTCTGGGCAAATACTGGCTGCTGTGGAGTTCACTCTGCCAAAATACTGAAGTATTTGTCCACTTTGTGACTGAACTATGTTTGGGTGTAGCTGCTCAGCAATGAGGGCTGGTGTGCAAACCCTCTGGGGCGATGGGCTCCCTGGATGGACCCATCCCAGCTGGATGCTGTGGGTCATTTCTCTTCCCTCAGCCCCAGAGTCCAGGGCCAAACCAACCCCCATGGGGCAACATTCCTCCTCCAAA
Source organism: Pachycephala philippinensis (assembly GCA_013397055.1). Lineage (NCBI taxonomy): Eukaryota > Metazoa > Chordata > Aves > Passeriformes > Pachycephala > Pachycephala philippinensis. The sequence goes on along the minus strand of VWZT01003569.1, from coordinate 113,869 downwards.
GAAGCCTCTTCTGCTCAGAGGCTCTTGCAGTTGCCAGGTTGCTTCCTCTCCCTTCACCTGCACCAGAACACCGTGACCGGGGGATCATGGAACTAAGCATGGATCATATTCTGCTTTGGATAACTCTCAAGGCTGGGAGAAATAAGAGGGAAAGCCTTCCCTTTCCTGTCTTTGAATGGTTTCCAAACCTCCCTGTGAATCAGGTTTGGGAAAAGAAAGCAAAAACCCCTCTCTGTTTCAGAAAATTTAAATGCTTTACAACTCTTTCTCCTCTTACGAACCATTTCCTGAACTTAACCCAAATTAACAGATAGGTCTGAAGTGTTCAGTAAATAACGTGACCAGAGAGGAATTGTATTTGGCCACGCTCTAGCAATTGTTTCCTTTTACTACCAGTGCAAGCCTGGATGGCACAAAAGGTTGCTGCCCAGTGACACAAGTAACAACTGTATTAGCTGCTGGCTGCAGGGTAGCACGTAGCACAGAGATACTTTGGGATAGCTTTAAATTGGCTAGCTGGGGTGCTGGCCATTTGTTCACCTGCAAAAGCAGAGCAGTTAAGTTGGGATAGCTCATCTCCGGATATCTTTATGTGTGCATTTTTTCCTCATCATCACAACACAGTCCCTTCTGCAATAGTGAAGACCCTCAAGGGCCAAACCTGAGAACGTGCTCCTTGTCAGAGAGATTTTGTTTGTTTTAGCATTTGTGATGTGAAAGAGATTAAAAATAAGTAAAAGAAAAAAAAAAGAGAGAGCCTAGATTTTTTTCCCCCACAAAGGCCATTTCACACCTGCTACTCTGTTCTTTAGAAGATTGGAAAACTAAAAGTTTAGCTGCGTTTTATCCCTTTACTTTACATATTTCCATTCCTGTGTCCTGACCCTTCCAGAACTAAGCCCAGAGGGGAGAAAATGCTTCTGGAGTATAACTTTTCACCAAAACTTAAAGAACAACAGGCAAAGGGAGAGCTCAACCCACCTAAAGTCCCGGCTGGTCTGTCATTAGCAGACAGTAATTAGCTTCTTACTTCAGATGAGTCACTTTGGTGCATAAAGACATGTACTTTATGCATGTATATATGTATATATGTAAAGATAAACTTCCCCATCTGGCCATAACGTGGGAAAGCAAATGTTGTTTCCAGAGGGACTGATGCCCTGAGCCATTTTTCAGAGAAGTATGTGATATACCAGAAAGCCACGGCAAGGTCTCAATAAAAAGATCAGCCAGATGGGTAGCTCTATCCAAACTAGGATCAGTGATCTGGCTGAGCCTATGTGGTTAAAAGGAAAGCAAATGAAATCTACTTTGTGCTTTGGGCTCTTTTATTGAACAGTATAAAATCATATGAGCGGGTTTATATGGAAAAAAAAGTAGTTATATATAAGCTTAGTGCCTCATACCTTGACAGCACAGCAGGGATATATTTAGCTTGAATGAACTCCTGAGCCCTGGTTTGAATGCATTCAACTAGGGCATGTTCCTCTCCATGCTGGAAAAAGAGGAGTCCATTAAGGTCTTTTTCTGGTGCACCAGCAGTCCAAGCCACTTAACTTTCCATGCAGTAAGTCACATGAATTGAATATATAAAGCAAGCAGAGAACACAGCGTAATGATTTTTTATCCCTGGCTGATAAAAGGAAGCACACGCTGATCTTTTTGGACAAATCCCTGCTCTCAGCTGAAACCTCCATACCTCCTCCTGTGAATATGTTGAAGAGGATGGGCACTTAAAGCGGTTGGGCAAAAGTCCAGCATCACTTGACAATAAAGCCTTACTTAACACGTATCCTGTTGCGGCGGTACAGTTGTTTTAGTGATCAGATACAGCCAAAAGCAGTTACAGGGATATGATGGCAACCTGAGAAGAGCTGTGCAGCGATGGAGAGAGTACAGCCCATAGATTGAGCTGAGCAGACCAAAGCTGATCTCTACTGTACGTGGCCAGGCTCTCAAGTTACACGATTTAGGCCACTGCTTACCAGGAGTGGTAGAACTAATCACGTATGTTTGGGGGAGAGGCACGATTTAGCAGATCCTAACCCAGAGGTTCATGTTCTCTCCCTTTACCCAGAAACGATGGTCATCCAAGGTTACAGAGAAGTACCTGGGAGATCAGCATGCAGCAGCTCTCCTGGCAGCTGCCTTCGTCTGTTCGGCAGCTTTTCCACCCCACAGCACACGGAGCTGCAGCTGGCACAGGAGCCAAGCAGGCAGGGTGGAGGCACACGTACAAAGCCTTTCTGCCCCTGCATGCATTAATGCCTGCTGAAGATGAGGCACAGTGGGTTTTCACAGAGAGCTCTCTGGGTACCAGTGTGGAAGAAGGTCATGATACTCTTGTTTTTAACAAAGTAGTTTGGTTCCCAAGCTTGGTTACTCAGGAAATGGTTGGGGACCTGAAAATTCAGTCCTGTGACAGTATGCTGCTGCAAGAGATGAAGACATGCTTGTCCTTTATTACCTTCTGCCCAGATCTTATTTTCAGATGTCATGTTTATAAAGTTAAGTACTAGAAGCAGTGAAAAAAACACTTAGTAAGAACATATTAAAAATGCATCTGTGTTAAAAGAATATCTCAAAAAGGAAGCTACTAAAAGTTCAAGAAATAGCTTTTTCTAGTGTGCTTATCAGACGATGATACAATCTATGACTGAAGCCAAAAACTGTGGCTTTGTTTTGGGAGGACACCACCCTCCTCTTCCATTAGCAATAAGAAAAGTCAGCAGAGCTATTGGTATTCCTGATAATGCCTTGATTCACAGATTCATGGAATATTCTGAGTTGGAAGGAACCCCCAAGGATCATCGAGCCCAAAGTTTTCTGCAATTGTATAACCATGCTGTTCTTTTTGTGCAGAGTGTTTCCCTCCAAATGAATATCAGTAACTGAGAAAATGAAGGTAGAATTTCCTGAGTGATCAGCTGATCTACAGAATACAGGTTATCTGATCTTCTCTAAGCCAGAGTGGTTATCAGTACTTTATGGCTCTAAGGGCTGGCCAGTGAGGCAGAACAAAATAACAGACTTGCTAAAAAATTAATATTTAAAATAAAAGACAATTGGTTGCCTACACAGAAGTAAAACACAGCAAGAACAGGCCTTTTAACGTAAAGCATATCTGATATTTTTTTGTATTTGCAAATTACAGAAATAAAACTAGGTCCTGGGCTCATATCTGGGTACTTCCTATTGATCAGGTGCCCCTGAAGGCAAACTTCTCCCACTGAATGCCCCGTCTCCCATTTTGACCAGAGGAACAGCTCTTCCGTTGGTTTTACAGCAAATCTCCAGATTTACACCAGTGTGAAAGCACAACTGAATGCTCGCTCCACCTGCTGAATAACCTGCAGCACTGGCTGCTCCAGCATTTTCACCAGGCACAGGATGGAGATTTCCACCCAGCTGGACATTACCCGACCTAACTTTCTAAACAAAAGAGCATGGCAGTTTACCAGGTTGGATTTGTATTGATCAGGCAGCATTTTAGCAGCTCTTCTCAGTCTAATTTTAAATGCAGTGTACCATAGCAAGGATCCCCATTATCACCTTTGTGCTTGCCAGGATCAAAGTATATCTCAGTAAAAGACAGGAAGAAAAGGAAGTGAAACATATGAAATTTTTTGCCTTAAGAACCTGGCATTGTCCACAGATAATTTTTTTTTGTCACATTAATGTGGTTATGTCACCCAAGTGTTGAGGCAGGGGTGCAATAGCTGCACTAGCTATTTATAGAGGCACTGTATAAAGATCAACAGATGTTTTCAGCACAGCCATGTTCTCCAAAGGTTACTTGCGAAGTCAGAGCATTAGAAAAAAACAGAATTCAGAAATTCACAATAAAAGCCCCGAATTGTGGAGGTTTTCTAGAGGATCCACCAGTTGTTAGGCTAAATGCTGTTGTAGTCCGACTGTTGGGGGCTACTTCCATTTTGATCAATATTGGTTTAAAACATGGAAGTGTGGAAAAAGCAAGCCAAAGTTTGTGATGCAGTCAATAATCACAGCAACACCTCAGACAAAGTACATGTTAAATTCTTGGCTCTTGATTAGAAGTTAATTGTGCTGCCAATCCCAAACATTTAGAATTGAAAATTAATCAGATTTTTTTAAAACAGTGTAGATAGACATACTGGTCTGGAGCATCCATTGGTCACTCTCAACCTCTGCTATTAAATCACAGGTAATTTTTTAATGAGAGCTGACACTGCAAACCAACTCACATATCAAAATAAAACACCCAATTCAACCACCGTCATGGCAACATTGCAGTGCAGCTGTGGTTTTTCACTAAAAAACATACAGTAAGTACAAAGTATCCCCTTCAAAATACGGCACATTTTGGTGACAGACTGATTGCAGAGTGCTTCCAAGGCAGGTTTCAGCTAAGTCAGTACAAAGGCATAATTATTGGTTTCTTCTTTGAAGCTGGGTTTGTTTTACCCAGTCTTGTTTAGTGCTAAAGACCCCTGCCTAATTTGCAGGGTGAGCTGTCTGAGCAGTAAGTTATTTCAGAGTGCTTTAATCTGCAGGGTAAGTAAATGCACCATGTTTGCACAAAAACACAGGTAGTTCAGGCTGAGCAGTCCTCAGGCATCTACACGGTCAAGGCTTTTTATAGGGACTGGGAGCTAAGTGTAAAAATGATCATCATTATCACTGCTAATGAAGGATGAAGAGCTCAAGCTAACCATGTGGTGGAGCCATCAGGAAGGATGTCAAAAATTGGCTAATAAAATTTAGTAACTGTGAAGTTCATTTGACCTTTCCATATGGAAAGTGAGCTCTCCATACAGAGTGCGCTCTCAGAGCTGCCAGATGGGAGGAAATATCTGCTACAATACCTTCCCTGCTCTCAGTTTAGCATGTTGAACAGAACAGAGCCTGTGCTTTCACACATCTCTCGTTACATCTGACGAGCAGCATGGATAACCATCAGGGAGGATACTCTGACCTTCATTAGACATTCACAGAGTCCTGAGCCAGAAGCGGCCAACTTTACCAGCATCCTGATAAAAGCTACCTCCTGCACTTGAAGGCAGCCTCGAACATGGCTCTGCTTGGGTCCTTTGTGTGGTCTGCTTGTGCAGTGGCACAGAGGAGAAACAGATGAAAAGTTTCTGTCCAGAAGGTCCCAGGGAGCCTTCAGGTGGTCATTATCCTTCTGCTGTGCTGGTCCTAAATTACAGTCCTTGTTGCTTTAAAATGTTCCATATGGTACAAAGAGACAGAAGGCACCGTTTCACACTGAGGGATTAAAAGTGACCTCTGCCCAAAAAGCTTGACTACTTTTGCCTAGAATGAGGCAAAGCTGAGTTGCCTTTGCTTTTCCAGGGTAAGGATGGCAACTTGCTTTATTTGAACCTTTTCAAACTGATCTCATAGTCCCATGGAAAGCCCCAGAGAAATTCAGGCTGTTGTGGATTTCTCCAACACCTTCTTGTCTCCCAGCTGTAATTTACGGCTTACATTCAGTTTAGATGTTTGCCTCTTACAGGCAAATTATTGCAATACTGCCTGATGCAACCACATTTTTAACAAGCTAGCACCTGGCATTCTCCAGGATGGGGCCAGTGTCTGCAGGGACCTTGCGGAGTCCCTTGCTAAGCAGCAACAAGGGAGATGCATTTAGGGGCACCGAAGGGGCAAATTGGCACCTGTGGGACAGAAGAGACATCTGTTGTGCCCATATTTTAGCAGCGTTAATCCAGCTCAGGAAGAGCAGGTTTGAAGCCCTCAGGGTTTAAGTCAATCATATTGAAATGCTGTGGGCGGTAGATGGTCTAATCAAGGTCCACATAGGTCATGTTCATTCAAGGCAGAAGACATTTGGGAATTTTAAGGAAAGCTAAACCCTTGCCAGCCGTGCCTGGCAGAAGTAGGTGGCAAAGGGGAAGAGAGATCAGTTGCAGCTGTCTTGTCTTAGTGCAGGAGTGCGGGGGTGCCTGTGCAGGAGCTATTTGAGAGGCTCTGGCTCGGGACACGGGAGCAGTGTGCATGGCAAGAGGTACGCAAGGACACCCAGAACGTGCCCACTCTGTGCAGGGCGGTGCAGGATGAGTGTGTCCCCCATCCTTACACATTCCTACACCTCGTGACCTTGCTGTGCAGCAGCACAGACCCCAGGGACAAGGACTGTGTCCCACTGTAACCATGTGCCTTCAGCGGAGGCAGCTCCCTCCTGCACAGTGCTTGGGTGTGGTGCCTGGATTGCTGCTGACTCCAGAGCCAGTTTACCTGATGTTAACTTTGGCACCTCGACACCCTGCTCCCTTGCACATGTGCTCTTCACTCATTGGAAACTGAATTTGCTGTCAGTGCAAACAGCCTCAGTCAGGCTCACAAAGACACGGAGTTCATGCAGCTTTTCTCCCTACGGCCTGGGAAACCGTGCCACATCACGACTTCCCTTCCACTCCCTTCTCTAAGGAACCAGTATATTTGCCCCTCATTGTCCAGCAGGCCAGCCTAGCTGAGTAAATGCTATTATAATAACACCTAGAGCCCACCGTACAGCACTGTTCATATCCAAGGGCATTTAAAAGTATCAGGTTTCTGCAGCTCTGAAGTAGAGACATTTATGATCCTCACCTCTCTAGGCTGTAAATAATTTCTGAATATGGCAAAACACATGCAGAAATAATTAAAGAGATTATGGCTACAAAACCACTAGGAGTTTGGGGAAGAACGTAACACATACAATCTGAAAGTAACTGGACAGACCAGCTTTGTCCGTGTTTTTGATGAGAAAATCTTATGTGTCTTTGTACAGAAATATCCTTTTCACTGCTCTTGTAGTTTATGGATGTGAACACATTTCATTCATTTCCTTTACAGACCACAGGGTGGCAAAGATCGCTATGTGCTTGGCTTCTGCACAGCGAGATGACAAGCTGGAAACCGAGGTCCTCAGCACTCGGATTGGTAGAGCCAAGCAGAGCTCTCACTGCCCCGGAGTGAACAGAAACTGCAGCCACAGCAGCATGAACTCCATCGTTTGGACATGCAGGTTACAGGCCCTTCCCACGGGAGGGACACAGGACGAGGAACAAAACAAAGATTCGGATGCTACAGCAGAAGATGGGCTTCCAGGTGGAGTCCATAAAAGGCCAAGTCTTCACGCGTTCCAGGTCTTCAGAGCCTAAAATGGATTGATGGCACTTCAAGGCCCCGCTGATGATTCATGCTGCAAATAAACTTCAGAAGGCAGCAGGTGCCAGCACTCGTCAGAGGATGAAGGGCAATTGTTTTCTAGTCAACAGAGTAATTTGAAAAGTATTTGTGCCATCTTGCTAAAAACACAAACTGTGTCACATTTATTTTTAGGTGCAAATATCCGTCCAGGAAGAAACCACAACCAGTTATGTCACACATAAATAAGAGCTACCTGCTGATACCATCACAGAATTTACTACGGTGCTTTTTTAAATGGCCAGATACCCAAATCCAAGGTTATGTTTTTTCTTGCCACACAGCAGGTTATCCGATCTGTAATTTACATCTCAAACTACCTGTTTTCTTAGGAAGTAAAATACTCCCTGGGATGGAGGTGTTGGGCAGGGAAGAGAGACTATGAGGAGCAGGGTTGCAGCCCTCTCCTCCTCAACACCCTTCTATCCCCCACTTTTGGCTTTTTAATCATAAAAATTATCCCACACTTACTTTAATCATGAAGAAGCCCCAAACAACTCCTATATCAGCAACAAAGCTTGTGCTACAGAGCACACACGTGAGTCATAGAAAAGGATGTGTGAATATACTTGTATACAAATGAGGAGGGCTATGTCAAAAGAAAGAACATTCTGAAATACTTCCTTAATATCGTCTTTTTTTTCTTGTGTCATATGCTATTGACAGTACTGGTTATCCATTGTCTCACACTTCCAGTCTTAAAAGGCTGTTTGATCCTCAGTTCTTTCTGAAAATAACCATATCATTCATGGTGCAAGGTTCTGATATTATGATTTCACTATTGTCACCAAAAATTAGCATTTTTCTACATCCTCCTCATTATTTTGGAAATTAGGTCTGCAAACCGGGTGTGAACAAGCACTACTTAATTCATTAGGGCAGTATATTTTCTGACTACATAAATAATTTTGAATACCTAACTTATTTTGAATACTTAACCAAAAGATGAGGTGCAAACTCACACATATCAGTGGGTAACATTCGGGATTCATAGCTGTGGTTTAACTCTAATGTTAATGCTGGAGGATTAAGAGTTAAGAGCTCTGATATAATTTTGCCTTTTTTTTCCTCTGAATTTTTATCATCACTCTTGCTTTTTATGGCTACATAATGAGATAATTATGACGCAATTACTGCACTGACAGAAACTATTTTTAAAAACACATGCAAGTGCCTTTGATAGCTGCACAGAGAGAGGGCAACAGCCTTATGGATGGAAGTTGGACTGGATGATCTCCACAGGCCCCTTCAGACTTTTATTTTCCCCTACTGTTTTTATATGCTTGTTTATATGCCAACATTTAATATTACCCTTCTGTACATCAGTCCATCCAAACAGAAATACCCCCACAGGGCAGACAGGCCTTGGAGGCTGACATTTCTCCACTCCTCTTGTGCCTTGTCAGACCAAGCTCTGAGGAAAGGCGTGGCACAGTTCTCTAAATACCACATCGGCCACATCCCTGGGGAGCCCAGCAGTGGTGGCATCTGGGAGGATGGGCACACAGACCTGGCACCTATTGGCATGAAAAGGCCTACAGAGAGAGCCAGTTCCTCCAAACACCAAGCCTTGCTTTCTCCTTGCAGGGCAAGGACATCACCTGAGGTGCTGCTGTGCATCACTGCATCCCCCAGGATGAAATTCTCCAGCACGGGGGGATGCTTGGTATAAGGAGCACTGAGCCGGGTCTCCCCAGCTCCCCTGCCATCATATACCTCTTGTCTTCTGCCTTTGTCACTTCACAGCTGTCAGATGCCTCCTGACCCTGCTTCTGACAGAGTCTCACATTTCTGAAATCCCTTGTCCTTTCAGTCCAGCCCATAAAACAACAGGGATAAGCCATTAGTGCTTTGGCACTGAGAAAAGCGAGAGGGTCACTTCCCTCTGTTAAAAGTGACTGTTGTCCCAAACAGGCCCTTCTGCAACATATGCAGATATGGAGAATGGTGGGCATTGTTTTAAGCTAATGCCATTCCTGTCCTGCATCCCAACAGTGCAAGCAATGTGTAGTTCCTGTGTTTTCCAAGGCACGGTCCATCTTGGACAAAAAACTCTGAAAATAGAGAATTCTCCTGTTCCAAATATCCACCAGCTTGCTACCTGCCCAGCACCCAGGCAGCACTTTACAGGTAGGCTGATATGCCTACATCTTCCTCAGACAGCTTTCCCCAACTCATGCCTATTACCCCTCTTCTTGGGTACACACACTTATAAATGCATCCACATGGGCACGTCTTTGTTATACTACATCATTTTGTGAGCTACAGATTGCAATGGAACCTCAGTTTCTCTACCACAGATTGTATACTGCTCCAGAGACATTTAGTGTTAAGGTTAAAGATCTATATTGTCTTAATTAAGCCAAGGATTAAGATTTTAATTCACATTCTAATGAAAATATCTATTTCCTACCACGATTCTTGACACAGTAATATTATTTCCTACTTAAACCCAGGAGGAAATCCATCAGATATTCTTAACCTATAGATTGCATTAGGATCCCCCAGATTGACACGTGTTTACAAATTCCCTTTTTTATTTCTCCTCAATGACATTAGCTTTCAGGAGGAGGAGCAGCTGTTTATACCATGACCCACAGATACTGAAAACTATTTAAATATAGCCTGGAAAAAATAATTGCTAGGACTACAACTACTACCAGCAGTGAGGCTCCGGGCTTTCTCTTTAGCTATCTGCCTCTCACCTCTCCACTCCAGGTTCTTTATTTCTTCCATCATTCCTTCTTCAGTACTTCTAGTTCCTCTCTACCCTGCCATTACTCTTTTTATAGCTTGTCTGGCTCCTGACCATTTGCCTGCAAGTTTGATGGTGCATGTCCTGTGCTGCAAGAAAACAACTGAGCTTGCCTTTGCTCTCATGTTCCCCAAGAGTTCACAAACTGCTTTCAGCACCCAAGCCCCCCAAGTGTGTTATTGTGCTGCTTCATTGCCTGCAGCTACTCTCATCTATCTTTCCTCTGCTGGCATTATCTTGTCCAGAGCATCCTTTCCACCCCTCAACACAGAAAGCTCCAGTGATTTATAAGCTCTTTCTCCATGTGGTATCTCAAAGGATTTTTTCCCCAGTTGTATCTCAAAGCATATATCAAATGCACATAATTTTTCTACCCAATGGTTCAGAATTAGATATATTTTATCTATGCTAAAGTAACTAGGAACAAAATACTGTTCTGATGCTTAGTTTTAAAAAAGGTTTGCCACTGCCTGCATTTTTCTTTTGGTAACAATTTTTTCTCCTTCACTGCTGCTTTAGTGCACGTGGTAAAAGCACTTAAAATACCATGAACTTTTTGGTTAAGAAGTTAAAAAGGTAGGAAAAGGGAGTGTGTTTGGAAGACTATTTCTCATCATTTCTGCAGTCCTTTACTTCCTCTCATGGTATTATTCTTTTCCTAGTGCCACAGAAATGCTCAAAGTCTTTGTTTTTGATGAATGACTTACGGTGGCTTGACTTGAAAGGCATTTTTTATCCTGTCTTTATTGAGAAGATAGGGGCACAGCCTGGTGCAAACAGGACTTGCCTTGATTAAAAAGGCAAACCAGAAGTCCCTGGCTGATCCCCTAGACATGGATGTGAATCTCTGAACCTCTCATTCCTTCCACTCACCTCCCGTGGCCCAAAGCAAGGCAGCCTGGAGGTCTAGGTTCAAAGTCAAGAACAGCAGCAGCCACCTTAGATATGTTTGGCCTGCAGTATGCATCCTTTATTTTCTATTCCTTCTGGGATGAGGCAAGGATGCTGTGATACAACAACTACACAAAGAGCACAACATCTGCCTGAAACCCTACCTGAAACTTGTCTCCTCATTAAAACATAAAACAAACAAGAAAATCCTGACTAGGTGATGAGAAAAACTGGTCAACTCTGTAGCTGTCAGACAAACTCCTGCCAAGAAGGAAAATTCCATTTTTCCACTCCTCTGGCTTCAGACTTCTCGTGCTAGCCGCAGCTGCAGAAATTGAAATCTGGTCTTTAAATTTAGGTGACAGGCCAGCTTTATGGCTTATCTGGACAGTTGCAACACTATCCCAAGTGGAAGAGGAGGGGGTTCAGAGCAATCACTTAGTAGTGCTTGATGAACCCTTAGATATTGCCTTAAAAAGTTTCAGGACTCTGAGACTTGTCAGAAATTACAAACTGTCATTGCTGTCTCTCTCTCCACTCCCTTTACACTTTATTTCATATGACGATATTAAAATTATATTCAGGATTACTCACAAAATAGCAAGTGCCTTCATTCATGCATACAGTAATTGCCTTTCTGATTAATGTTCCCCAAAAAGGAGCTCAGAGAGCTCCTGACTGTCACCACCACTACCACCATCACCCCTCCAGAAGCCTGTGACCACTCTCCAGGGCTGACTGTGACTGCTCAGGTGCCTGTTTGCAAAAGCAGAGGTGGGTGAAGCATGACTGCCTCAAACTGGTGCTCTGTACTACTTGGAGGGGAGCCAGTTCTGCCCAAAATTAATAGTATGTTAGCAGGCCCATGAAGCTCTGTACTCTCCTTCACTGCTATAGGAGCAGCAAGCCTTACAGCTCACATCTACCATGGCACAGCTCAAAACAACGCTGTCATTAACAAAAGAGGTTTGCCCCAAGTTTGTCCCAGCTTCCCTCAATGTACATATGGGCACTGAGTCCCAAGGTGGGAGTTCAGCAGTGGAAGAATTCATGGTGTCAGAAAGCAGCTCAAAATTCTCCCACCACAGAAACCCATTGCTAACTCATATTTGTGGCATCCTGGGGCCTGCCAGTGACAGGATTGACAGATAGCTGTCTGGCAGTATTTATACCCCAGCCACCACTGCAGTATCTGGGGAGTGCGGTATAAATACAGACCCAGCAATAGCCAGGGAAGCCCAAAGAGTGGGCGAGGAGGGTGAGTGGCCAAAGCAGCTGAGAGACGTGCTGATTCAGTGCATCTCCCTCAGCTGTCCTCAGCAGCAGGTTGCCATGGATTAGGAGCTGGGAAGATTGAAAGAACTGATCTTTCTTTTTTCCCCTGCCCTTTAGCAGCTTTCTCACTCTTTCTCACTCTCACACTTGAGCCCATAAGGTTCTTCATTTGAGTCCCCAACCACAGCACTTTGCGTTACTACATAAACACATAACTATTTCTTCTTAGGAGATGATTTGGCTCATGCCTGCCAGCCTGCAGCACTCAAAAGATGAGGTCAGAGTTGTCATCCCTGCCTTACAGATGGGGAAATCCAGGCAAAGGGAAAGTACAGAAAGCACCTTCCCTCAGAACGGGTGAATCTCTGCTCAAAGTAGAGGTTTATGTTCTCACTCAAAAAGCCAGTCAGAGGGCTTTTAAGACAACAGAAACAGGTTGAAATGCAAGGGAAAAGGAAATGGTTGTTCAAGAAAAACTCCTGGACATGCATCTCTCTGTCACATGTTTAGTTTCTCCCCAACACACATTAAAGACAAGTATTTTTCAACTGTCTGGACAGATGACTTTCAGAAGTAAAATGAGTGAGAATTTGAAATATGAGCTTTGCATGTTGATTTTTGTCTTCTCTATAAATAAATTACAATTCTCTATTCCCAAAGGAAACTTTTGAAATGAAGTATAGGCAGGGAAAATCTCTCACACAAACAGGGGATTTGCAACAGGTTTTTGCAGGTGTAGCTGGCATATGGGAGCTTCTTCCCATCTAGTCTCTAGTCTAACAATGCTTGGGTACCCCTCCTCACTAGAGAAGGAAGGGCACTTTGCCCTATTTTTTCCACTCAGGATACTGTATTTTCTTCTGAAGGAATGTGACTGCCACAGCAGCCTGCCTACTTGCTGCAATTCCCACAAGAAGGGTTTCATTTTGGATTCTGCTGCCCTGCAGGGAGCTGGACTTGTCAGCAGCACCTCGGTGCACAGATTAAATACTTAGCACTACTTTTTGTCACGCCTTCAGAGCCTCTTGTACAGATGGAAAGGCTGGAATGAACTCTTCTTGAGGGTAAGATCAGATTCAGGAGAGTGAGATCAGATTTGGGAGCCCATTTTTGCCTGCAGCAGTGGAAATGGAGGAGTGCATGGACTGCACTTACAGTGCAAAACTTACCTATGGCTTACGGAATTATTATCATTTGACTAATCTGAGCTATTTCTGCCCTTGCAAAAGAAATATTCTGCTTTGATATTGCTGGAAAACACTAAAATTACTACTCACCTCTTTGCATTCAGAAGGGCATATGGACATTGCCTCTTGTGAACAGCATTTTTCCATCTGTCCTGGCTTGATTCACTTTACAGCCTGGCTAAGGACTCTCTCTCCCTGGTAATTTGGCACTCCAAGCTCTAACCAAGCCCAGCGTTATGTGAGGCCCTTGCTTCTCTGTGTACAGTCACTGGGAGAGCTTTTGGGAAGAGCTCTCTGACAGATACCTTCTTAGCCCCCTTCTCTGAGTAAGGTGCCACAGCACCAGCTTGCTTCGCCTTGGTTGATTGATTGCAATGCGTGCTCAATAATATTTTACAACTACAGTATATCCTTCCAAAATATCTCAGTCCTAGTCACCTTTTCCCCATTTTTGCAGCAGGCTTCAGAGGCAATTTCCACAGTGACTTCGCGGTGGTTGCTACTTTTTTGCAAGACAAAAATCTGTAATAAGAAAGATCTATTTATCAGCATGACAATACGAGGGCTCCCTGAAGCCATGAGGTTTGATCATGAATGATCTGATGCAGCCTTTATTTCCTTGCAGTGTGTGCTCCTGTAGATAACCATCTGCTCCTGTATCAGTCTGACGGGCCTGACAGACCCACAGTACCAATTCTGTGCCAGCACCTCCTGGATAAGATTTCCTCTTCCCCCCCCCCTGCTGCTGTTACTCACCAGTGTGAGTATGTGTTTATGCTTGGACATCCCTGAAACAGCTCTGCTTCAATGTATTGTGTTTCTATACATTTCTAATGTTAAAGCAAAAGAGACGGACAAAAAAAAATAAGGGGTTTTCTGATGTCAAGCTGTTTAACTTGCAGAGAGGATAGTTTACACTCCTCGCATTTAGATCCTAAAGGAAGCTTTTAGTACTTAACTACATGCTGGTGGCAGAGAGCAGCCAGCTGAACCTTCCCACAATGTGAAGCAGCCCAGAAATATGAGCAGAACCTGCCACTTAAAAATCCAAAAAGCAGTTTTCACCTTGAATCCCAAACAAGCAAAAGCTCGTTTTTCAAAGTGCTAATGTGGGCTGCTGCTGCCTAGGTTATTTCTTGCAACCATGATAGCAGATGAAGAATAAAGTGGCATTTTCCTTCTTGGCATCAACTAAACTGCCCTCACCTTCACCCTCGCACCTGACTCCACAGTTTGTTTTTTTTTCTGGAGATGCTGATTAAGATCCCTATTTGTGCACTGGTGAGACATCTCCAAGGTATGCTGGATGTGCAGCTCCGCTTCGATGAACATGATTATGAACATGCAACTGTTATTGAAATGGGTTTTTATCACTTGCAAAACATGCCACAGAGTAACTGCAGTTCAGCTTCTTGGAGCTTTGTTGCATCCAGCTCAATTTCTATACAGCTGCTGTCTGCATCTTTGCCAGAAACACTCTGACAAGACTTGCAACTGATACAGAAGTAAAAATAATGTCCACTAACTCAAGCAGATAAACATTTTGCTCTGTTCTGAGATCTCTACATTGAATCTGCATTTTTTTTATACAGAGTGGTTTTGTTCAATGAACTTTTCACTTACAGTGACAGTTTATTTCTGTCAGCCTCAGGCCTGTCATTAAACCTGTACTAAACCAACCGTGAATTTCAGCAGTGTTTCCTAAACAACTGAACTTCAGTTTTGCAGTTTAAAAATAGTTTTGATCTTGTCAATGCTTTTCTCTGCTATGCCATTTCCATCCCAGCAGACAATGACTTTCAAACTTTCTTTAGTGATACAGAAAGGGATTTCCTTGTAAAAGCACCTGTGTTCTGCTCCTGGCTGTGGTACAGGTTGCATGGCTTTACCAAACCACGCAGCCCACCTGGGCTTCTGACTAAGTATCTCCAATATTTGGTGCTATTCTGTGCCCAGTTTGGAGCCACGCCAGAAGCATAAAAGCTCACAGATCTCTGTCTGACACTGGCACACCCTGTGAAACCCTCAGGTGGCATATTTCTGAGTCTTTCCAGTAAAACAGCAACATGCATGTGGTGAAATGCTGCAGGCTCCTGCAGCTCTGCAGTAAAGCCTCTTTGCTTCAGCAGATGTTTAGAGTGTGACTTTTACCCAGTCCTCAGGGTGAGGATGATTCCCAGGGGTAGGATCCTACAGAAATATGGCAGGGAAGCCTTCTGATTTATATATGAGGCTCTTATGCTTTCTGTATTTGTGCAATATTTAATTTTCACACCAGTTAGTAAAATGCTTTCTTTGGGTACAGCATATATACTTTGGCCAGCACTATGTTTTTTTAAGGCTGCAAATATCTGGGTTATTATAGACAAGAAATGTAGTTTAAATAACTGAAATTTCCTGGATGTTAAGTGGGGGCTTTTGCCTTGTGCATAATTACACTTCTCAATAGATGACAGACCATGGGGTTTTGGTTTTATTCCAGCTCTGGCAAACAGACTCCTGGACTATCAAATCTCTTCAAAGCAAGAAAAAAGTTAATTAAATTTTAACATTCATATAAACAATGATGTAGCGAGCTGGCACCTTATGAATTTCATGTTTCAAACTTAGAATTTTCTGGGAGCTCACACATAGCCCCATCCCCCTCCAACCCATAACATGCCCTAAATTTAAAAACTGGAGAAATATCAAGAAATAAATGTGGCCTGCAAGAGGTCCCAAATTCTGGTTCCAGGTATTACAACTTACAATCTGTCAGAACTGAGAAAGAAAGCCAACTCACATACTGAATAAACATGCAAATTGAATTTCTGAGTTCAAAGAAGAGATTCTTAACTTCCTGAAACCAAATCATGCCATAGTAACAATAAGACCTCCATGTTTCTAAGAGTGTCCTCCATTTTCTTTACAGTATCAAGGCTGTGTCTCAAATCTCAATCTCCTTAATTCTTCATCTTAAACCAGAAAAATCCTCACTGGTTCATTCTTGGGTCACCCACAAATTCTCTCTTTGTTCAATTACAGCTTATATTTCAGGCACCTGTACCGCAGGATACAACTGTCTTTTGATTAGTTTCGCCTATCTGCAATGAAATTAGATCAGTGGCTGGACTTGGAGCACACCCATGGTGTTGACAAGGTCTGAGCTGTATCAACTTTACAGCAGTTAAACATGAGTGCACCCTGCCCTGATCTAAGGTAACAGGACCAAAGACCACTACCTGAAAGCCAGTCATTCAAACCAGAGCCTGTCTACTATGCCAAAATCACGGTGACAAGGACACATCTGAGCAAGCTCCCCAGCCCCTCACTACTTTCCTTGTTTATGTCAATCAGTTCGGAGATTTTTAACATTGGAGTTATGTTTATCTGAACTGGTTTTCAAGGTCTAATTATAGCACGTGAAGTGGGGTGACAGTGCTGCTATGAAAGTCGCAGTATAAATAAGAGGGCCTGACGGGCTGATATGTTGGCACAGGGCAGACGTGTGTCACGTGGGTGCCCAGTGCAGCTGTTGTGGCCCACGGTACAATAAATAGCTGTAGGGAAGCGGCGCGGTCATGCAGGATTTTTTAATACCCCCTACTGTGCTACTTGGCCAAATGCACTCGCCTTGCAAAAAAAAAAAAAAGATAATATCTGCAGTTTAAATGCAGAAAAATGACAGTCCTGGTGCTTTTTGAAGGCTCTGGAGGAAAGCATGGTATGGTTGCCTGTCTCCACTGCCCTCTCCTCTTTTTGCACAATCCTCCATAGATCACCCAAGCTCAGCTTTCCCCTCACCAAAACCAGCAGAGCCCATGCTGTTGTCCCCTTGAGCAGGGAGAGTGTGCTGGGCACAGCAACATGCACAACCTCTCCTGCCACTTCAGGAGAGATCCACTGCAATTGCCCCGAAATGGGCATGCAAAGATCATGCCTGGAAGCACGGGCAGATGGACGGCTCAGGTAAGACCAGGGTTCTGGAGAGGATCTCTATTTATAACCTGGGCCCTGCCAGGAGGCTGCTCTTGGGTGTTAATGTGACAGAGTGTTGGTTTTTAAAGTGGCTGAAATGCCTGAACATGCAATGGAAGATGAAACTGCTGCTGGCTTGCAGATGGTCATTAATGCCATGTGCTGGTAGGAGAAGCAGCCATCCACACCAGGCATTTGCAGTGCATTGAACACCCGTTAGACCAATTAGGGTCCACAAAATATTGGTTATAAAGCTCCTGCAGCCTTTCTAAGATTAGGCACTTATTCATTTTGGAAATAAATTGACCTGCCACAAGGCATGTACATTTTAAAATTAGCAACTAGCAGTGAACAGTGCTTTTGGCAAAGCACTGGAAAATGCCTGGCATCTGTAATTCCAGCAAGATCTCTTCTGGGATTCTATTATGCAGATGTGAGCATAACATGTTATACTCACATAATGTTAACATATTAACCCATGTTTCCTCCGCAAGGAAAAGGCACTATAATCGCAATCATTGTTCTCAGAAAGCAATCTGCATCCCCTTTTTGACCCAGATTCTCAGTATCCTGCTTTATGCATCAGCAGTGCCATAAAATGCGAAATGATGCAACATTCAAATGTTTCTAGAGCTACTGACCTAACAATTGTATTTGGGTAAAAATAATTTTTCCCCTTTAGCTCCTTTCTACTCAGGTCTTGGTATTACTCCTAAAGCTTGTCCCTGTATCCATAAACAGTTGCATAAAGTGACAAGGCTATGATGTTTGATAGTGCACAGATACAGTTATATTATATTATAATTATTATATTATGTTATTGTATTTATTGTATTATATGTTATTTATTATATATAGAATTTGTTGTTTATTATATGTTATTTGAACGTAAACTTTGAAGTTGCAAAAAGCCAAAATGAAAAAAAAACTTATGAAACGTAATAAGATCACACAACAAACAGTTTTACAAAACAGCAAGTAAAACTGTTCGCAGCCTTTTTTTTCCCTCAACTCCCTCTAGTTCAAACAGTTTCATTTTGCATTTTATGTATTTTATTTTACCTAAGCCTAGCTTTTTGTGAGACTTTTACCTAAGCCTAAGATCATATGCTGCGTCTCCATTAGTTTTTGCATATGGTGGACACCGGTGTGTGGGGTCAGTCCTGCTCTGGATGCGATCTCTACCTTAGGCTCAACAACAGGTACTGCAATGCCATCTGTGAGGAGCTGGGAGCCAGACCAGAAGTGGAGCTGGCACCCTGAGCTTTGCTGCAGGACAGAGTTATGGGTTGGCTTCACAGGCAAGCAGGAATCCCTGGAGCAACCCCAGGTGTGAGGACATTCAGGTCTCCAACCCTGAAGATGCTCCCCACCCCAGATCACTGCAGCCAAGAGCCATCCTTGAGGGAGCCTGGAGAGGTTCCTCCTCTCTACATCTTTAATTACTGGGTAATCTCAGTGCACAGACTTGCCAGCCAGGTCTGATTCCTCCTGGGCAGAGGCTGAACCACCAGCAGGTCATTTGGCTCGAGGCACCACGTGGCCCACAGCAGGAGCTGCCCATCTCCAGCCTTGCCCCTCTCCCTGGCCTTTGGCAACAAGACCTGCTCTCTCCCACCTCCCCACATGTGCTGCCACTAGCAGCCACTGAAACCCACATTTTCTAATTTAAAGATAATTTCTAGGTGTTTGGGTTTATTTCTTGAGATTGGCTGGATAGGAAAAGAATTTGCAACACACATCATCTATTCAGGGAACATGACATAGCTCTAAAATGGGGAGTTTTAAAGAGATTTTGGCTGTGTCTAAGTAGACATGAAAAACGAATTAAAGGCTTCAAGCACACATGTACATTAAACAGTGGATTGACGAAGTTCCTAGAAAGTTTTCCTTGTAGAACTGAAACTGGAAACACATAATTCTCACATCATTATCCACATTATTGAAACTATGAAAACCAAACCACGTGCGATATCACAGCTGTTCTAGCTAGAGGCATTTAATCTCCCACCATCATCTCAAAATATACATGCTCCAGCTCCTGCTTATGCACACAGCAATCAAGGAATAGGAAAAATATTAGCAAGCATCAAGGGAAACTTCCTGTGCTTATTACCGTGTCCCTGTTTAAGTTCAGAAACCAGAAAAAAAATTCTCCTGTACTTAGCCCTAGAGGAGTAGCTGAATTTCCTAGAGCAAACAAGAGGAGAAAGTGTGTTGTGTTAGAAATGATAACTGTGTTTGGTCCCAAAAGTCACATCATGAAGAGTATGAAGAATGATAGTTTTTTCTTTACTAAGAGCAGAGTTAGAGACTTATAAAGCTGAATTATTAAATAAATATCTCTGGGATCCCATACATAATCATATTCCTATGGGACATGGCTGGGCCTATCCTACTTGGCAGGAAACTCCACAAAGGCTTGGGAGGGCATGGCTACTGCATCTGTTGCTGTGCCTAGGTGGAGACATGTTCCTAATCCAAGTCTGGGGAATGAACCCTGACAGCAACACAACTACCATGATCTTCAGTTATAGAAGCCCTGCCCAGCCCAAACTGTGCAGAAAATGGGGCAAGAACAACCCTTCCTTTTGCACAATTTGTCTTCAAGCCATTTTTCCCTAGGCATGTGGGGAATTTCAAATCCCTTTTCTCACTGCTGTTCTGCATTTCCTATCTGAATAGATTGCAGACAACTTAGGGCTAGCTGGCACGTTTTGGAAATGTGTTGACTGTGGACATTAGAAACACATTAAATAAACATGCCTCAGATGCCTCAAAATCCACAAATTAAACTCATCACTATGCTGATATCCAGTATCTGAAGTGTTTTCCAGCAAAAAAATGTTTCCAATAAACACTCCAAGACAATCTGTGCCACATTCAGAAAGGAAGAATCAGGTTAATTTCAGAAGATGATATTAACATGCATCCTGTGTTTGAACATGGGGGAAAGATTTCTGTAGTTGTTGCTTTAGAGGGTTTCACAGAATCCCATGGGATCATACCTGAGTGTAATAGGGATTAGATGTCTTGGGCACTGCAAAATTGTCAGATGCAGTTAACTTAAAAGGAATAAATCAACGGGCAACTCTCTGTTGTGTAGGAAACCTGTGCTCTGCAGGTGCCCACTCTGCTCCATCCCAGCCTACCCCTCATCCCAATCATGTTAACAATGGCTTTGTGATATTTCTGTTTCTTTGACTTTCTTTTGGGTGAAATCACTCTCTTTAGGGTTTGCTTGGATTGTTCACAGCTATCTGTAACCTATTCAAATTACTGGACGGTGAAATGGTAAAAGGAAAGAAATTAAATTTTCAATTCTTTACTGCCAAGTTCTGTCAAGTAACTGGAGTTATTTAATTATGCTTTTGCAGCAATCAGGTCTATTTATTAGTCACATGCCTATCTAAGCCAAATTCTCCCCCATTAATTTATATTAAATAAAGTATATCTTAAAGTACAAAATTACAGCTACCTTAAAAAAATTAAAACTTTCGAACACTTTTAAACAACTGCTGCATAAAACTTCGAAAACCTGGAAGAACCATCATGATCCTGGGACCTGACCACTTACAGGACACATGTGATATAAGCTCACCTAGCAATCCCACAGTTTCTGCCCAAACAGAACACACAATCTCCAAACCCGCTATCATAAAAGCAAACGCCTGCTGGGCTGAGAGACCTGGTGACTGCTGCACTGTAAAGCATTTACTGGGTTTTAAAGTCTGCTGGTAAATATGGCATTCTGGAATAACCTAGTGTGACACATAACACAAGGAATAATTGCACATGTATCGATCATTATTGGCCTTCCCCTCCCCATTTTGATGGCCATAGCTGTCCTTCTGTTTTTCATGACCTAAAGTTAAAGCAATAGAGGTTTGATGTTTGTTTCCTGTGAGATGGCACAGTCATTTGAGAAAGACTTCAAGAGATCGGTTTTTTGAATTAAATCACACTTTGGTTTTTAACTGACAGCTGTGAGGGGATGAGTGGAAAGCCAAACTGTCTTTTGGGGGTGCTCTGTGGCCAGCAGGGCTCGGGCTGGGCTGCAAGCACCAGAGCACTGCTGCTATCTACAGGTCTGCTCTGCACAGCGCTCACACTGCACACAGAGCCAGTCCTCTGACAGGGATGCCTGTGCTTGGGAACAAGACCAAAACAGACACTGAAGTATCCTGGCTTTGGGGAAGGGCAAGCTGGCAATCTGTAGCCTTTCTGTCCAGTGGCTAACCTGTGCTAAAAACCCAAAATCAAGTGGACTTCATTAAAGGCTACATGGCGAAAGGTCTCTGCTGCATGAGAGTAGAATTTCTGCCTTTTTTTTAAAATTTTTTTTTCTACAAACTAAGAGGAACCATTGCACTCTCAGGTGCAGAGTAAGAGGAAGCATCTGCTCCCAGGAGGGAACCCCCTCCCACCGCAACACACTGGTGCACAAAACACAATGGTGCACACAAAAGCTGGAAAACACCTTTGAGCCTGCACTACTGAACGTTGAAGACCATGTGTGATATAATTAGAATTTACTAAAATTCAGTTGTGGCTCTTTGTTGCTTGGAATTTAATTAATTTTTCTTTCTGTGCCTTTTCACCTGTAACCCAGAAATTTTCATAACTGCTTTTCTGCCTCTATGAATAAGACAGACAAGATAACCTGGAATGGGTTCATCACTGCTGAAATCAAACACAGCAGCTTCCAGAACAGGAGAACAATAATAAAAAAATCTATCCAGGAACTACAGGCAAACAGTGGAGACACCAAAGTACCTATTTAACCAAATATTGTGGATTTCAGAGTTTGGTTACCAAAGAGTATCAGATTACAAGCTTTCAACAAGCAATAGAGGAAGAGGCAAACTCAGAAAGATAAAAAAAGTATTTTTCACCACTAAAAAAATATTTTTTTCCTAGTAATGAAAAAAAACTCCCAGCTTATTTGTAAAATCTTTATCTACAACTGAATGTCTGCCTGTTGACATGAACAGTTAAGCACAGAAGCAGAGCACCTTGCAGCCACAATTAGAAGCTCAAACAAAGGACAGTCTCATCTGACACATGGAATCCCTCTGAAGATTTTCCCATTTGGAAGGCTAGAAAAGCTCTTTCAAAACTGATTTCCCAGGACCAGCCAGAGCTGCAGGCTAAGAAATCCTGTTCCAAATGATTCTTAGCGCCACACTGAGGATGCAGTTCATATGACTGCTTGTGGGAAAATAAGTAGCTGTTCCGTCCTCTTTAAATACCAGTTTTTCTGGAAACAACTTATTTTCAGTACTGGATACCTGGTGAAAACTTCAGTGTGAGTGGAAAAGAACATTCTGGGTTTTTTTGTTGTTGGTGGGGTTTTTTTGGGTTTTTTTTGTTTTGGGTTTTTTTTTTGGTTTTTTTTTTTTTTTGGGGGTCCTGTTCTTTTGTTAAAGAAGTTTGGGT